>PVLD010022814.1:0-28607 GCA_004027595.1 Dinomys branickii | reverse complement strand
GGTTAGATACTCCCTACCTAGTGACCTGGGTGAGGTGTGTAAGACTGCTCCCCCACCCTCCCAGGGTTCCCTGCAGGTATAGGGATGGATCTCCTCCCCCACTCGGTGATCTGGTCGCGAGCGCCGATATCTCACCAGTTATTGGAGTACCTGCAGGCATGAAGGTTCCAAGGTGCCAGTCTATCCTTTGGGGCTTTCTCCATGCTTCTATTTCTTATGAGTTTGGCTGTGTTTTTAGAAATATTTTGTTTTCTTTTATTTAATAATTCTTAGTATTCTCTTTACTTGACTATACAGTAGTGAAAATATATCTTTGAGAAGACACTTTCTTCTTCCGTAATGTTGGTTAGTAATCTTGGGGCTGGAGGTACAGCTCAGTGGGGTAAGTGCTTGCCGCTAAGCACTAAGGCCCTGAGTTCGATCCCCGGTCCCGGAAAAAAAAAATGTTGGTTAGTAATCTGGAGTGACACAGGGCACACTGACCTGCAGCAAATTTCATGTTAATCTATTACTGATTTCCTATTGCTTAAAAAATAGCTTCCCTTTAACAGAAACAATGGCTTTTCGTATGTTGCATGGTTATTTGAAGTACTTATAAACAGCATTTTATGATTTGTGTGGAAATATTAGCCAAAAATAAAGTTGAAATCTAGACTTTGAATAAAAATTAAAATGTCCTTGCCTTTGTGAACAGAAGGACAGTCAGTGTATAAATTCCTGTTGACCTGGTCACTTAGAGACAGGGGTGCTCATAGGATTCACCATTGCTGCTGCAATTACACATTTTGCAAGAAAAGTAACTGAAATGAAAGTTAAAGTACAATTAAGATCAAAGGGCTCTGATCTCAGAATCACACAGTCACACATTTCATGACCTCACTGGCCCACTCCTTCAGCACCCATGGTGCAGTCTGACCGACACACACGAGGTGCACCTCTTCCATCTCATTTTACATATTCTTCCAAAGTCCTGGACTTTTTGAACATTTTTGTGAAATTAAATATTCTTGGAGTGTGGGTATGTACAAGTTATTTAATCATTCGCATTTCGTTCCAAAATCTCCTGGTTATTTATGTTCCAAAATGTCACCTCAGATATCTTGCCTAACCATAAGTAAAAAGTATCTCTATTTCATACTTGTTTATCTGTTAATATGCTATTAAAATAAGAGGTATTACTCAAAGATATTCCTATGTGAAGTCTTTTTCTGAATCCTTTCCAGATGGATAACTGGATCCTATAACAGATTTCTACATGGATGTTTCAGGATCACTGGACTACAGGAAGTTTAGCAAAAGCTGGTATGCTGAGAATGTGGATATCTTTGTGGAGATACTAGACAAAGGTGTGATTCAATCTGAGTATGAGGAGGAAGGACCTTGGAAAAACAGTTCCCATGCTCCTGGAATTCATAGTCGGAGATTAGAACACAATCTGCAGGACAACACTCAGCAGAATTAAAAGCAAGTTATTTTCAGTGATATTTGGTTTGGCCACTGAGTCCCTGCTGCCCCTGATAAAATTGCCTAAACTGGGTCAACATTTGTCACATAACAAACCATCTCATTCCAGTCCTGAGCCCTGATGAAACTCATACTAAAATATGTTGCAAATGCCTTTTCCTCTACATCTTCCTTCCCATATCCTTGAACTATATACAAATAACTGGGAGGGTCTCCTTGTTTGTTGCTGTCTCCCTGAGATTCTCTTATGTCTGAGAAGCAGCCCCTCCAGCTTCTCAATGGTTTTAATGATTCTCGTCTCCAAGTAATGTTCCTCATCCTCTGTGGATCCACAGTCACACACTGAGACAAATTTCATATCCATGCCACTTACATGTGTATGAGCATGACTTAGTATGATCTGGTACATCCCAAGATAAATTAACGTTGGCACATTACTGTAAAAGATCATCTTTATGACTAGACGGCTAACTTCTATATCATCTTTGATTTATCACCTATTTTTTCATGGTTTTAGGTTATACCATCACCCAGTAAAAGTCCAACTTATGATTACCAGAAAGATAATTGGTCTTTCTAACAGGGAACATCCTTGTTCCAGAGCCTCTAAGACAGTTGGCTCCAAGCAGAGCACTTTATAATCTCCACGACAGCTTTCAAGAGTTCTGAGTGTATTCAGAGATCTAAAGTGCCAAGTGGAGAACTATTTTACTGGTAGACTTAAAAAACTGGAGATAGTGCGAAAACTTGAGTCTTTTCAACAGATTTTATGTCATCCAATGAGTATTTCCAAGTGGCACATTTAGGATAAATTCATTAAAGGTGGTATTGCTTTGTTAAAGGAACCAGTTTTATTGGCATAGCCTCAAACCACTAGAATTTGTACTCATCATTGGGATCAAAGAACTCTGAATTTTTCTGGAATTTAACTCATATATTCCAACATCACTATATCTCTTGAAGGTGTTTTTAATATTTTGTTCCTCAGTCTAGGGAATATAATACCTTTGGTATAGAAAGTATCATTAATTCTGTGGGGTGCTCCATCCACCTGAGGGAGTGAATTGTGTTATGGAAGAATATCATTGATACTCTCAACAAAGCCAGACCTCAGTATAGACAAAGTTCTTTTCAGATAAAAATGACACTACCTTCTTTATATTGTGACAGGAAATTAAAGGTAAAGTCAGATAAATCTGTATAGCTGTCATCAGAATATTTATTTACCTCAGTAGGCTTCAATGTAAAACAATGTCTGTAAGTGACTAAGAGCCACCCATAAACCTCTTCCTGACCAAAATGGTAAATACGTGTAACTGTTAGAGAAGTCAATATTCTTGCTTTGTTTTGAATATTTTCTCTAATATAATATATGATTTTATCTAACAGGAAGAAAATGTCCCACTGGCTTCCCCATTGGCATTTCTATGACAGTGTTTTGCCATGCAGAGGCTCATTTCACTTTTTTTTTTTTTTTTTTTTTTTTGCGGTACTGGGGATCGAACTCAGGACCCTGCGCTTGCTAGGCAAGCGCTTATTCCACTGAGCTATATCCCCAGTCCCTCATTTCATCTACGCTGAAGAAACAGAACCAACCCTGTTCTGTTTTACTCATACACTGTTTTGGCCCCAAATCCGCCTTTTCATTCTCTTCCATCTTTATCTTCAGTGAGTTTGAATTACTGTAAGTAGTTGGGTCCAGAGAGATGATTCACATATCCATTCATGTACAAAGCATGATAATCATTGCAAATATTCCCAGGTCTCTTTAAAGAAGTAGTGAGAAGAACAGAAGGTATTAGATGAGGCTTTATATTCAAATGTATTAACTAAATTCATGCTGAAATCACTAAAGACCAAAACTTCTTTACATGCATGTCTCAAATTCCAGCATCTCTCTTCAAGATAGTATTTTTGTTTTCTTTTGTGGAAAATTATTCTTACTACTCCGTTGTGCCTGTTCACCTTGTAAGTAGTCACCTTTGCATTCTCTCTGGTGGTTAAAGCTCTTACTTATCCTGGGGCACATGCTCTGAAATCAACAAATCTATTTCAAAAGTAACATCCCTATTAACATTTCTGACCCACAGAGATCATCCTTTTGCAGTGTACCTTTCATGAGCATTCTTTCTGAATGCTTTTCAGTTAACTCTTAAGGCTTAGTAGTGGCACTTTGAAGAAGACTTCAAGAAAAAAAATGCAACTTATGCCAGACTTAATGCTACAATTACTCTGTCATCGAAGAAATTTACCATAGACTTGAAGCATCATGACAAGGCTTTTAAAATTAAACTGGCACGAAGGCTAACACCCTCCAAAGTAAAGACCATTTTTGTGATATGAATTAAGTCAGCTTTATTTTTCTCTCAAAGGGTGTAAATAAAAAATACCCAGAATGTTCATAGTTTTTTAAAAAATGTATTACAGCCAGGCATGGTGGCACACGGAGGCTGTAATCTCAGCACTCAGGAGGCTGAGGCAGGAGAATCATTTCAAGTTTGAAACCAGCCTGGGCTACAAAGTGAGCTCAAATCCAGCCTGAACTGCATAGAGAGTGATACCCTGTCTCAAAAAGACAACAAAAATGTATTATAGTAAAAGACACACTGCATGCAACTAATCGCCCTCAAATCACTCCCTCTTTCATTTCAAACGTATGTATCCCAATGTTCTTTCCATTTTCTGAGGCAGTTCTGGAAGTCATCGTCCATGAGTATTTTTAGTCCTGGCTGCCTGGTAGCCTGAGTCAATCAAATATTTCCATTTCATGGTCATTTTAACTTTGGGAAGACCCAGAACTTGTGATATCCAAGATGATATAAATAGAGTGGATGAAGGCATAGCACGATGTTTTCATTAGACAGAAATTGCTGGACAGTATTGAGAGAGGGACGAGCATGAAATATAGCAAGTGTTTAAATTAAGAAATTTATTACAGTAAAAGATACAGGCCCATTAATCGCCTTCATAATACTAGAAATACTCCCAGTCACTTTAAACATAGTTACTCCATAGTTTTTGGCAATGGGCTTTTATTGTAAATTTTTTATCTTTTAACCATGCCTTGTATATAAGACCTGTAGTCTATGCAGTACATGTTTCAACGTGTTTAGCATACAACTCAAAATTACTTGTCATGTAACAAAATGGAAAAAATATGAATATTTTCAAGGGCAAATTAATGGATACCATAGTCAATAGAAAGAAATTTTAAAATAATTCATCTGTTAGGTTGTTCATACTATTGACCAACTATTATAATGCATTCTATGAAGTAAAGCTAAACATAACTAAAATGAACAAAAATAGAAAAGTTCTTGCCAGAGAAGCAAAAATAGGAAATATATATTTCAGAACTGGAAGATGTGATATTTGAATCTTTTAAAGACTCCAATGGGTAGGCTCAGTAGTAGACTGTAAATAAAAAAGGAAACATTAAATAAACTTGACAATATACCAGTAATAATTATCCACTATCTTTTTAATAAAGAAAAAACACTTAAAAATAAACCAAGCCTCAGTTTCATGGATTCTGCTTAAAGACATGAGACTCCAAGGTAGGAGACAAAGTATTGCATTTTTCACCCACAGTCAACAGTGTGAGCTTCAGTGCACATCCTTGTCTCACTGCTAACCCACATCTCTAACCCACATCTCTAACCTATATCTCTCACTGGGTGATGCAGACGGATCACAGAGAATGCCCCTATACATGGTAAAGGAAAGGAAGCCTGAGCTGAGGAAGTCCACATCATCGTACAGTGGGAAACGAGCATTCCTACCCTTTGCTCCAAAGACAGACCATACTTCTACCTCCAAAATCTGTTTACCACATTCTGTGCAAAAGAAAATATAAAGAAAGTCACTGAAAGCCTCTAGTCCCAAAGCACTAACGTAAGTAACTCAGAGAGAATTACCCCCTCCCCCTGACACACACAGAAGTACAGGAGGTAGAAATATGCAAATACAAAACAAAACAAATGCTTAAAGTAAGAATAGCCAAACAGAGGTAACACTTTCTATTTGATACAATATGATGCCTCGTTTAGGAACATATTTTATAGAGACATATGCTGATAATGTGAATCAATAAAAGGAATTATTACCCTTTTTATTTTTCACAATAAATATTCCAAGGAATTAAAGTTTTTGTGAAATTGAGTAAACTAGTGAGGTGATATGTGCTTAGTAATTTAATATCATTTTATGTCTTTGTAGGATAAGCAGTTCAGTAAAATTAAAAGTAAGAGATTCTCAACCTTCTCTTCATGGTGGGTGGCAAAAGTAGGAGAGGCAAACAGTGAATGGAATCTTCTATCCAAAGTTGAATGTTTTATAAGAGTTCCAGGATTCCATACCTGATTTATAAACTTACGTCTTGATAAATAAACAGTGTCACAAATGCATTTCTGGTTTCCACCTGCATAAGAGTAGCCCTCGTGCTGTGAATTCAATTCAAACGTAAGTGGTATGTGATACACTTTAGCAAAGTCACATTGCAAAGGACCCATGTCACAGTTGGAATTAAATTTTTTTAGTGGTAATAAAATGCACACATGATGACTACCATTTGTGAATGTAATTGTAGATTTTCAGAAAGCAGACAAAAGGATACAGTTAAAGAAATTCAGCAGTTATTTTGCATAAACTGAAATAATAATTATTTATTAGGCTAGGTAAGGTTAATACCTTTTACTATAGCACCCAATGTTCTTAATATTCTGCTCATTATTCAATACAGATGAACCACACAGACTCCAAAACACAATTTTTCTTTAATTAATTTGATTATTCTGTTGATTTTTCTAGTGCTTCAATTATGTTTTTCCAGCATAGTGAAAATATTTTCAATACTTAATAATATCACATTTAATTTTACTTCCTTCTAAATAACTACTACACATACTAAAAACAAAACTTGAGAGATCTATATTATAATTTAAGTAATTATGAGTGTTTGTGGGGGAGATAAAAGCTTATCTAGTCTAAATTTGGGAAACCAGAATCACAACAATAAATGGAGATGAAAATGTTAGGTTCAATAAAGTGTATTACAATAGAAGACGTTAAACACATGATGAATGGGATTTTCAATAATGAAGTGGTACCTTTTCAGTCACTGGCTTGGTTAGAAAATTACAGTGTTTCCACTTGGGGGCAAATTCTTTCCTGTTCTTATCATAGACTGGACAACTTGTAGGACATTCACATGTCCTGGGCCAGCGATCCTGACGATGAGCAGTGCAGGAGAAGCTGAGCTGAACTTCATTAGACCTCAGTGCAAATTTACCATCAGTATGAGCCAATGAGCAGTAGGGCCACGAGGACTCTTCAAGTTTCTCAGGGAACGTGAGGTCCAAGTAGAGGACCTTCCCTAACAGTAAGCTCACCTATTTATGAAGGATATGAGGGCCATGAGGGTCGTTAAGCCAAGTGTCAAAAATCTCATGTTACACAGTGGATTTATAGCTAGCTACCTTTTGGTCATGCTGAACCATACTCTTATGGTGGGTTTTTATGTATAAAACACATATAATAACAATCCCTACATGACGAAGGATAATCCATGCCCTTTACATACAATATTAATGCCATAGTTTTGAGGGTTTTTTTTCTCAAAGGTCTTTGCTATCAGCATTTCAAAGAAATATCCTAAACTTGAAAGTGAATTGCAAAGAAAGAATAGATGAATGAGATATTGGTGAATCAAAGCAATTCTGGGTGCATGTGGGGGTGGCGTGCCAATCTTAGCGAAGCTTTCCATCGATGTCCTGATACCAAAAGCAATGATTCTCAGTGGCATATAATGTTAACATGAGGAAATTAGTTTTATTACAACTAACTGTAATTACTGAAAACATAATATTTTAATATTTAAATGGACATATTGGCTAACCTTATTATAGAGGAAGTATATTACCCAATCTAGTGAATTACTACACATAAGAATTTTTTTCTCTTCTCCACCTACTTATGAAGAATTCAATGGAAAGTGCATCTTTCAAGTATGAAATCTCACTCTCAGGTATCTATAATACTCTATCACTTAGTAATTTGGCTTCCTTAGAGAATTATATAATATGAACATTAGTTCCTCATTAGTAAAGTTGAAATAATTCATATATATGTATATATTACATTTATATTTATTCTAAAATAATATTGCCATCAGATGCATAATAATGTATAAGAACATATGAATTATTTGTGATAAAATTCCAATAAACAATGGTTGAAAGAGTTGGAATGTTAGCACTCTCTTTAGAAAGGTCAGCAGTACATTTCCAGGATAGTAGCTGTGATTCCACTCATTCCATTCTCACCTCCCTGAACTGTATTAGTGTTCCCCAATGACAGCCAGGAAACAGAAGGAAGAGTCAAATCAAGAGATCTACTCTTCCAAGGCTCACCCCAATGCACACCGAGCATACAGCACACACAGCGCATACAGCGCAGCAGCGTATACAGCGCACACAGCTCTTAACCACATGCCCAGCAATGAACTCATCCCTGGATCAACCCACTGGGAAGTGCCGTGTAGCTAGGACCCACATCCCAACAGCACCACATTGGAATCCATGAAACTCTAGGTTACATTTTAGATCTAAGCCATAGCAGATATACTGTAAACAGCTGAAACGAAGATTTAAATAAACCCGTTAGAAAAATACTTTGGAAAAGGTAATTTGCATTCTTTTCTTTGGGAAATTTGGAGCTTCATGTTTTTTATTTTTATTTTTTCTCTGTAGTTTTCTACCTTCAAATAAAAAGAATAACATTTAAAAGCACCCCCAAAGTGCAAAAAGAAATAATTTTTATTTCAATAAGTAAGTATTTTTAGCAAGTCAGTAACATTGTGTCACAATCACACATAGGCTGTGATGAATATTTTAACCTGAAAAAGAGATGATTTGGGTCTGAGGTGAAAAAAAATATGCAGGGAGTCACCACACATGGGAGAAAAGGGGATTTCCGCAAGTAGTTTCTGAAAACAAAACTTTATAAGGCCAAAAATAACTTCAAAAACTCCAAACCAAAGCTCCTTGGGACTTATATTCTTTGTGTGCTGCTAATTCATGAGCTTTCCAAATTGTCAACAAAGAGATATTTCCTAATTGCTGTTACATGCGCATGTAAAAACTTAGATTTCCAGTCCCATTTTCACTGCGATGACTTTCTGCTGTAAATTTGAAGCTAAATTTCCCTTCATAAAGTATGTGTGGTGTGGAACACAGTCAGGCTACTGCTTTGGGTGCTTGGATGAAACAGGCTTTGCGGATACTGACAGCAATGAGAGTTCTTACACCTGAAGCCATCCTTAAAGAAAAGAATCAAGCTCCTCTACTTCCATTTAAAGTTATAGTAGAGATAAGTCATGTACAAATACGAAGTCCCTATGATGAAAGTGATCAATATGAATATTTAAAATGTGTTAAGAAAATTAATTTTAAAAGTACTTAAATAAACAATAGAGTTATATGTTCTTCTGGACATCAGGCATTGTGCTGAGGGCTACACTGCGTAGGTATCAATTTGATGTGTGATTGCTTCAGTCTCTTGCTTCCTGTTGCATGCAAATACCAAAAAATCACCTCACCTTGCAGCCCTTCCTTCTCTGCTAGTCAGAGATGATTCATGGTGAGCTGCCAATTCATGTACAAAGCCAGCATTATTTGTTGAAGCTACGGTAATGTCTTTCTTGCCACTTAGAAGGGGAGAATTTTGGCTTTTTAATATTTCTTATATTGGATACATGTGATCTTCTTAATCACACATACTTAAATTACCTACATCCTTGATTTTTCCACATACTTCCTGAACTGCTTGCACTTCAACTAATTTGTTACTTGCCTGTCAATGGCCTCTTGCTCTTTTGAATGAAATATTCGTGTTTTCCATGAATCATTCTTCTAAGTGTATGGAAGGAGTCACATCTAATCCATAATTTCAGATATTCCACACATATTAAATTTGTATGTTTATTATCCCAGATCACACTTCTCTGAATTTTTGAATTCCCTTGTGTAGCTAACCCTTAGTACATATTTTTAGACATCTGCTGTTGAAATGGAATATATTGGTATTATGGTTGATACATTGTGTCAAGTTGGGGAATCTAGAGGTTTGTCTGAGTAATTCAGCAGGGAGCCAGGGTACTTACTTTGTATACATCCTGAGCCTGTACAAGAGGAAGGCATGGAAATTGTATGAGAGCTACATGCCCCCTGGATACGGGTAGCCTGTTTATAACGTAGGGAAGGAAAGAGGCTGCTTGCTGCCATTCCTCCCTTTTGCTGGTTGTTTTTGCTGTGCTTTGCTGCCATGAATGTTTACCCTCTGCCATGTGCCACTCTGCCTCTGAGCCAGCCAATTATGGACTGAAAGATCCACAAACTGTAAACTAAATAAACGTTTCCTTCCGTCATTTTGGGTGTTGGGTATTTTGTCTCAGCAAGGAGGAAAAAGTAACCAAGACAGAATTTGGTAACAGGTGTGGGGTCATTGTTGTGACTATACCTGACCATGTGGTTCAAGAGCCTTTGGAAACTGCTTGTGGGAAGTGTTTGGAAAGATTTGGAAATGTTGCCTGAAAGAGTAGAGCTACCATGCCTTCTGCTGTTCTGTATTGGAGATTCTGGTCCGAACTCAGAAGACCTGAAGGCTGACAGAAATCCTGACAGTAAAGACCAGGTTCTGGAGATTTCTGTTGGCAAAGACTACACTGGTTGTTGGACTCCAAAAGATGTATATTATGGCTTGGCAGAAAGTTTGTCTGCATTTTGCTTGTGTATAGAGAGTTTGCCTAAGACTGAGATTAAGGGCGGCAGCAAACTGATTAATCTGGCAAAAGAAATTTCAAGGCAGATGAATGTTGGGCAAGTGGCATGGCTATTGTTGGGGGCTTTTAGCCAGATTTATGTTGAGAATCAAGAGCAAAGAGCCCAGAAGGATGATTTGAAATGTTGTGAGTTTGGTCAGAAAGGAAGATCTGGTAAAGCTCTGGACCGCAAAAGTAAGGCTGAGGAGATCTCCACTGCTGAGAATGGAAAAGATGGCCTGAGAGCATCACAAGAAGCAAGTCTCCACCCTTTGCAGCCTCAAAACTGTAAGGGTAAGAGACCTTGCCTTGAGAAGGAAGCCACAGAGCGCCATGTTCCAGAATTGCGGGAGCAGCCGCACCACGCTCCAGAATGGCCGCAGCATAGAGAATTTGTTCCTCAGAATTGGATTCAGAATGCCAGTGATCCAGGCACTTGACCCCTATGGCCAAGGGAGAGGAAAGTTTGGCTACTGCTCCAGGTGGCAGCCGACCTTGGCATCATCCTTGTGGCCCTCGCTTTAGGTGCCTGGAGAATGCAAGAGTTCTGAGGTTAGAGAAGCTTCCACCCAGATGTCAGAAGGTCTAGGAGGCCAGGCAGTGTGCCCAGAGAGGGCAATATGTGGGGGTGTGAGTGTGAAGCAAAAGCTGCACTGGAGACCTCAGTAGTTTACAAAATACAGGACCATGGATCATCTGAGGAATGCTGCAAGGAGTGAGCAAGCCGAGCCTAAGAGAAACCGTGGAGGCTCTAACCTCCAGAAGTGCCATAGGGATGGACTCATGCAAGCCCTTTGGAGCTCATAATGTAAGACAAGTTGCTTCAGATGCTGGATGTGGAATTACAGGACACAATGTTAGCCCTGCTGGATTTTGGACTTGCTTTGGTCCCGATGCTCTACATTCCCCTGTTGGTGCCTTTTGGAATGGTAATGTTTATTTTATACCATTCAATGTTGGAAGTACTTAACTTTTCATTTGTATGGGGGCTTGTAAGTAAAGAATTTGCCTCACATCTCGTAAGAGACTTGGACTTTGCAGCAATGCTGAAACTGTGGACTTTGGCAACTCTTGCAGATGTACTAAATGCCTTTTGCATAAAGGGATGTGCATGAGTCTTTAGGGTGTGAAATATTGTGGTTCTAATACAATATGTGTTTTTTTCTGGAAACTGGTTTAAAGAAATGTATCTAGTTGCCAAGTTGTACAAGAGCTGGAATGTTATGGTTGATACATTGTGTCAACTTGGGGAGTCTAGATGTTTGGCTGAGTGACTCAGCAGGAAGGCAAGATGCTTACTTTGTACATATGCTGAGCTTGTGGAAGAGGAAGGCGTGGAGATTGCACCAGAGCTACATGCTCCCTGGATAGGGGTAGCCTGTTCATAATGTAAGGGAAGGAAAGAGGCTGCTTGCTGCCATTCCTCCCTTTTGCTGGTTGTTTTTGCTGTGCTTTGCTGCCATGAACATTTGCCCTCTGCCATGTGCCATTCTGCCTCTGAGTCAGCCAATTATGGACTGAAACCTCCACAAATCATAAGCTGACTGTAATCTTTCTTTTCTTCATTTTGAGTGTTCGGTATTTTGTCTCAGCAATGAGGAAAAAAACCAAGACAATTGGCTAAGCATTAAAAAAACTGATGGTATGAAATTTTGGTAAAGAATAATTGTAACTCTCATATCTTGCTGGTATTAATTTAAAAAGTTGTAAGGATTATGGAAAACTTCTGGTAATTTCTCATAAATTTAAACATGTACTAATGAAAACATGATGATTACTATCTAAATATCCTCTCAAGGACACATGTCTGCTGAAAGTTTTATACTTGAATATCAAAAATTTTTCTTGCTTTGGCTTAATATTAGAAGCAATTCAGTCAGTAGATAAATGAGTGTCCAACTGATGGTACAAATGCATCACTGGGATCACTGGGATACTGCCTGGTACCAAGAAAGAGCTCACCGTGAATGCATTAGTAAACATGATGTGAGGAAAAAAGGTAAATGCAAGCTGTAAATACTGCATTATTCACTTTCTAATACATATTTATCAGTCTATAGTGACAGAGGCTGGAGAAGCCCTTACCATGAGGCTGGAGACCTGCTGAAAATATAAGCAAACAGGCGTGAACAAATTTTTGGAGTGATAGAAATATTCTGCATCTTAATTGTGGTGTTGATTACATAGATTCCTTTGGACACTGAAATGCTTTGAACTCTACTTGAAAAACAGGTTCACTTTATTTGTTATTGCATCTCTTGAAGTTGGTATTAAAAATTGAATGAACTGGCATTTCATCTCCTCCTGTCATGTCCTACCCTTTAAAGTGCTGTCAATTTCCTGTATTAATCTATTGATGGCTCCACAGCCTGCTCAACTATCTAAGAAAAGAACATATAATCCATTTATCTCAGTCTTATTTCAGACTCTAACAGAAATAGGACAGACTGAGTGGCTTAAATAATAAACATTTCTTACAATTCTAGTAGCTGGAAATCCTAAGGTTGAAGTTTCTGATGATCCAGAGGCTGGTGAAGGGCTGATTCTCGGTTTCCTACATGGTTGTTTTCTTGTCCTCTCCACATGTGGTAGAGAGTAGAGAAAAAGCACTCACACATCCTCTCACAGGGTCTTCAGGCCTGCAGTATTTCAATAGATGGGCTTTAGAAGACAAAATTTCTATACATAACAATCTCTCACTGTATTCTTTCTTTCTGTTCATGTCCAATTGCCAAACTCTTTGATCTACACAATCAGTGTATTACTCAGATGTGCCAAGCTCTTACTTCCAATAATACTCCAGCCAGTGAATTCATAAGAAACTAATCCCTACTCATTACTGTTCATATTGAGACAGGGCCTATTGTAATACCTTGTCAAATTGGCCAGCTAACTTGCTTTTGAAGTAGAAATTTAAATACACTGACCACCAAACTCAAGTTTTAGTGGAATTGTTCCAAAGAGGAATATGAAAAAACTAGGATCACCAATAAATAAGGTACTAAAATGCTAGAACTTGTTAGAATTATTGAGTCAATAAATTAAATGTAATTTATTTTTCAGACTTTAGAGATGAAAAGTAAGACATAGGACTTATTGATAGTCAGTATCCAATTTTATACTAATAGCTCTATGTGGAAAATGTGACTTTTGCAATAGAGCCAAATATGCTTTCTGGTGCTGACTCATAATTAGATAGATTTGTCTAAGCACTGTCGTTCCGGTACAGCTAAGTGGCAGTCTTCCATAAAAGAGCACAGCCTGAGACAGATAATGAAAAGACAGGGAAGAAGGCCTGATTGAACAATTCCTGTGGCAGACAGACATGAAAGAGACAGGTTACAGAGGTGGGCCGTACAGTTCCTTCTTCCTGGGATATCCATCAAGTAAGTCTGCCCTCTCCTGGGGAAAAAGTCAACAGAGTAAGAGAGAAGTGGGACGAGTTCCTCTCCTAGGCCACCCCCTTGAGAGTGGGAAAGCACATTTCCTTTCTTGTACAGAAATATGAATATGGGAGATAAATTTCTCTGTCAAAATGAGCAGGACCTGATGTTCTCCATAGCATGCAAGAGAAAGGGAAATACTCCTGGGAATGAAGCCAACACAGAAAAGAGTAGAAGAAAAATTGAACAAAAATACAAATGCTTCACGGCATGGTTGAAAATCTAAATGGAAGTTTATTATTTAATTATTTATTTTTGCATTTGTGGGGATTGAAAGTAAAAACCTTCCACATATGAGGGAAATACTTTACCACAGAGGAGCCCGGGAGCCTCTCCTATTAAAATTTAAATCGAGATTTGAGAATCTCTTATATAACTGTGACCCAGGTTTCACATACAGAAGAGCAGTCCTAAATTTCATATGGAACTCATAAACCCAAAATAACCACAGCATTACAGGGGTGAGGGCAGATAAAAAATCTGGAGGCATCACAATACTTGACAATATACTGTGTAACTCTATTTACAAAAAGAGCATGGTATTAGTGCAGAAACAGATACCTACACCAATGGTGTGGAGAGGAGAAGCTGACCATGAATCTGTACTCATGCAGCCAGCTGCTTTTGACAAAGTCACCAAGAAAATATTGTGCAGAAAAACGTTCTTCAGAAAGAAGTGGTGGCAACATTGGATATAAAAATGCAAAAGGACTCCAATCCCTTTCTCTAACCGAATACAAAATCAATTTGATATAGGTCAAAGAATGACATCTTTGAATTACTATGAATTACTACAAGAAAACAAGAGGGAAATATTTCAGGACAGTGGTGTAGCCAATAATTTTCAGATAGTAACCCAAAAGCACAGGCAACCAAAGGTAAAAATAGTCCAGCAAGATTACATTGAAGTAAGAGGTTTCTGCTCAACAGAGGAAACAATCAGCAGGCCTAAGAGATAACCTACAGTATGGTGAAAATATTTGCCAATGGTAAATACCACAGGGCATTAATTTCTCGGTAATGAATACTAAAACACTTAAAAATAGGCTAAGAATTAAACACACATTTTTTCAAAAGAAAGTATTCAAAAGCTGAACAAACAGATGCAAAAATAATGTTTCATTTTACTAATGTTCAGAAAAATACACATCAAAGCCACAATGAAATATCATCTCAACTAAGTTAGAATGGCTTTTGCTAAGCATACACGAAGTAGCTAATGCTAGAATGGACAGAGAGAAATAGGAGCTCATCCATTACTGGTGGGAATGTATGTTAGTACAGCCATTATGGAAACCAGAAAAGTAGAAATGCCATATGAACCAACAGTTCTACTATTGTTGTACTGTATGCCCTAAAGAAATACAATCTTTATATCCAAAAAGTATGTGCTTACTAAAACTCTATTCACAATAACCAAAAGGTAGAACCAATCCCAGATGCCCTTCAGTGGATGAAGTGTTAAAAATAAAAGATAGTGTAATTAGAGAATAGAATACTAATGAATGATAAAGGAAAGAATGAAGTCTCATTATTCCTAGCAACACGGATGAAAGCGGAGAACATTACGCTGAGTGTAACAAACCAGAGTTAGGAAGAGAAACATCGTGTTTACGGAAAGCAATATCTCACCCTGGTAAAGTTTGGAACAGAAAGGCTAATAGACACTAGTAATGGGGAGGGGTGAGGCACAGGGATGAAGTAAACAGTAAGAGGGAGTTTTAGGGTGCAGGGGTAGAAAGGGAGGTCCTGGGTAGAAGTGTGGAGAGATGTGATCCATACATACTGAGCACGTGTATGGAAATTCACAGTGAACCACATTAACATGTTTAATTAACCCGTATTAATAAAAATGAAGAAAGGACATTTAGGGGAAATTCTGTTTTAAAATATTAAAAGAGCTCTCAAGTTAAAGAGAGATTAAACTTGCTCTTTATAATTCTTAGGGGTCAAACTGGAACCAAAGTGCAGCCCTTACTGAGAAGGTATTGGTAATACCGAGGTTAAAAACTGGAAAAAAGGTAAAATAAAAAGCAGGAGATAAAACAGGGTTCCAGCTAGGCGGGTGATACCGTCTTTTTACTTAAAAATATTATGAAGCAAACATGACAAGAGAATACATTTTATACCTCAGGGCAAAAACATGAGATGTGTCAAATGCTTAAGAATAATTAATCTCCACAGACTCCCCAGTAAAGAAAACTTCCATAATTTATAAAACCATGTTTTTTATATCATATCTAAAAAACATAAATAAAAGTACTGTGATTTTAACTATAGTTTTAAAAATCTACAGCTTTTAAATCATTTTAGAAAGATTCAGACATCCAAGAGTTATAAATTCAGAAAATTTTCAGTTTTTCTATTATAATGGTTCACACAGATGTTACCACTACCTTGTCAGTAAGTACTTTTTAAGTTTCTTCTTCTTTCAAATCTTTTTAACTTCTGTAGCAGGGAAATGACAATAATTTCTAATCTCTTATTGTTCAACACATATTATGTTAGATTTTTATACTACAGAAACCTTCCAGGACCTAAAATACCTCTAGGTAATAGAAATATTTCTTCCATTGTGGTAGTCCATGATATATGCTCTCCTAGATATGTTTTCTCTTTTCTAGTAAGGTATATATATATATGTATATATATATATATATATATATATATATATATAATTTTATTATGTTTGATGATTATGCAAAATGATTATCCTTCCTGTACTTAAACCCATACATTTTACCTTTTTATGGAAAGCAAGGTTTATTTGTAAGAAAAATGTGGAATATTTACACTGTAATTTTAGATGGTTTAAAAGTTTAAATTGAGCAAATATAGTTTATTCATGCTGAACTAAACACATAGAGTTTAACTAATATCACATAGCTCAGAGGTGGTGGATTCAGCCCATGGTCCTCTCCAAAATGATGCTCCTCACCTCTTTAGTTTCCTCTACTTGCTGGTAAGTGCCATTTTGAACATTTGTAATCATTACTGCCAACCTGAAATTGCATATATGGCTTGAGGAAACCCTATTGTCTTCCGGTGGATATATTTGGCCTTGTTAAAATACCCGGGGGCCAATGTAGATATGATAATGACCAGAGCTGACATGTTTGTGAAAGCTGTTCAAGGACTGCAGAGTGTGAACTTGACTGGTTTGGGGATTGGCCCCAGGGATGGGTGGAGCACAGTGGCTTGTGGAGGCAGGTCTACCTTCCTGCTCTGTTTCCCATCTGTCAGAACCAAGCCTTTTCACTTCCTCTTCCTCCATGATGTTTCTTCCTCAGGGCCAGCTGAACATGGGCTGAACACCATGAAACCACTGACCAAAGTAAACCATGTCCCCTGTACATTGTGGGTGTTGGGCATCACGTTTCAGCAGTGGGAACACTGACTAATACAATGACTTCCAATCCCAGGGCTTTTTTTTTTTTTTTTTTGCTAAAGAAAGAGCCAGACCCATTAGAAGAAACTTTGGAATCTTAACAGCAAAAATCTCAGGGTAGGGATGGTATTTCCACAACTGAATTAACCTGTAATCATTAATTGCAGCATAGGAGAATCATAGACAACAAAAAGTTATTTGGCTTTTGTTGACCGAGGGTGAGACTGCCACACTGCCTGCTTTTCTCAAGCTTGGGGCTTGATGTTTCCTGGATTTCTAGCAAGACTGAGTCAATAGCGAAAATCCAGGTTGTGTGAAAACAGTGATGGAAGGTAGGCAGGTTGCCATTGCAGTGGAAAGTTCATTGGGAATTTTGCTTTCTAAGTCTAACTTGCCGTAATGATTCTCTATAATTTGTAATTAAATTGTCCATGTATTGTGTTGGAGGTGCTGAGCTAGATACTTCAAAAAAGAAACACTTCACACTACTCTCACAGGTCCATACTCCTGGAAACTCATTAATTAGCTTTATATCTTGACTCAAATTGTTACTTGTCTTTACTCCAAGACATCACTCAAGTTCTATGCAAAAGTGGACCTTGATGGATACTGAATTCTGTGTGCACTCATCTCTTTTCTGCTTTGGTCAGTAACAGAACTTGTTAACTAGGTCAGAACCATAGTTTCTCTTAAAACAGTTACAGTGATTCTATCCTAAATGGCACATGAATACAGAAAATCCAGTAATCCTTTCATAGCTAAAGTTTTGTGGAACAAGGTCCTTAATGCTAAAAACATTATACTTCAATTATATTTCAAACACATACCAGTAAGTATCATATTTGTAAGCTTTCCTGTTACTGAGACACAATTATGGAAACACTCAGCCTCAAGGAGATGTTTCATGGAGCTCACTGGTTGGGTCTGGAGCAGCCACTGGCTTCAAGCCAGAGGCAACATGGTGGAAAGGCGTGGAGCAGTGGAGCTGCTGAGCTTGCAGCAGCGGGACATAGAGCAGCACCAGAGGGAGGAGTCAGCAATAGAAATAGAGTCCAACATCACCCCTTCGTTACCCATCCAAATATACTCAGAATTGTGCTTAATAAGCCCCCAGGAGGCCCCCAAACCGATCACATGGATACAGTAATCACTCAACCAGTCCAAGTCCAAATGTAAGCTGAGAAATGAGAAGATTAAGAGTCTCAGGGAACCCTGACAGAGCTATTTGGATTGTACCAGCAGAAGTGTAGCATACTAGCAAGGCACAGCATATTTTATAAAGTCTCTAGAATAATAGTTATTAAAATGCTGACTAGAAAGAAAGAATTCCAATCAGTTGTAGTACCCTAGGGGTGCCATATGAATATGCCAAACATAGTGTTCTTTAAACACAGGAATTCATTTCTCACAGTTCTGGAGGCTGGGGAGTCCATGGAAAGGGTAGCAGTATGGTCAGTTTTCGGCGGCAGCTCTCTGCTGCTTTGCATATGGCAGCACGTTCATATGGTGGACAGATGGACAATGCTGGCCTCTCTTCCTCTCTTTCAAAAATGTTAGCTGTGTTGTATTAAGGTTCACCTTTATGACCACATTTTGCCTTTATCACCTCTTCTCAGCTCCTCTCTCCAAAAAAATCATACTGAAGAGTAAGACTTCAACATATGAATGTGTATATGGAGGTAAATTCAATGTATTAACAATATATGAAAGGCTACTCACTTGGATAAGTATTTTTGATCCTAGGAACTAAAAACTAACAGATAAGTATTGAAAAAGTGCCAATTAGCTATGTATTGCAGATCATTTTATTTTAGCAGCTATCTAAAATTGATAAGGAAGGGGCTGGGGATATAGCTCAGTGGAATAAGCGCTTGCCTAGCAAGCGCAGGGTCCTGAGTTCGATCCCTAGTACCGCAAAATAAATAAATAAATAAATAAAAATAAAAAATAAAATTGATAAGGATCAGACACAGAAATCCCAGGGAAGGCTTGGAGATAACTTGTACTATTATTCCTGTCTGAAAAGAGCAGAAAATCTGCAAGTTCAATAGTCACTGTACCTTAGATGAACTAATAGGGTGAGGAAGAATATATTCCAAACCATCAGTATCTCCAAATTTAGAACAGCTTTAACTCAACCTTCCTGTCAAGAAATGTAATTGAAAAACTTGAGCCATACATGGTTGAGGGGAATGACCAGATTTATCAGGGTGGCAGGTGAATGTATAGGGAAATAGCGTTTGATGCAGATTTATGAAGATAGCCATAAAGCATCTGTAGATATTGGAACATATAAACAAACTTCAGTGATCAAAACTACTGTGTAGCAGAAAGTAAGGTTAGGAGCACATCTCTTAACTCATCTCCACCTTGTTTTTTTCCATGAAAGATGTATTTTATTTTGTAACAAATCTTACTTCTAGTTTGTTGTACTTAAACTATCCTGCAATTCAGTTCTAACACAAGTCTGTGCAGATTGTTCATTATACCATTTAAAACAAAGAAAGGTAGCAGAAGACTGGTTTGGTTTTCCATGTTATCAATATTCTAGTCTCAAATCAATTCGCAAATTTCTTAAATTGCCTTTGTCCAAGAAATGATAAAATCCTAGCTTGCCTAGATACTACTGTTATTTCAAACTTATAAAAATGATTATTAACGGTAGCCCTTGGGGATGAAAATGAAGATCTTTATCTTCTTTATCTTGTCTTTAAAGCCCTTTGATTGCTGTAATTCTCGCCTACATGCACAGACAAGAGTCATTCACACTCCTTTTCTACCGGGTAGCCTAGCAACTGCAAATTCAAATCCTTTTTGCAATAGTTTTTTCTACATAATTTTAAAATGATGCTGCTTTCTCAATTTTGATAGAGTACTGCTAGGAAGCTTTGAAAATGGCCAAAAGTAAGTAATATTTTCAACCAGTTAAGAACTTTGTTAACATCCATTTATGGAAATACATAAAAAAATCAAGAAGTAACACGTGTGAGTGTAGGAGAGAGTAGTATTCCTCCTGGGTTCTGGTTTTCTAAAGATGTGTGCCGTGTCCTCAGACAACCAGACTAAATGAATTTTACATACTGAGGAAGATACACAAAAATGTATAAGGAAGAGTCAAATAAGGTTGACTTCTAGAGTCACAAGTGAAAAAGTGTTCTGAATTTAAGGTAATTCAGGTTTATAAATTAACTCAGAAAGACCCTGAACCATAGAACAGAAAGTGCTGCTTCCCACTTGACATATGTTCCATTAATATTTACCTAGAGAGTACGGTTGTTCAAGATAAAACACAGGACTAGCAGCTAAATTTGAATTCCAAATTTTGAATTAACACAAGAAATGTTTAAAATGGAAATGTTAAATATCTTGATTTGATCATCTTACACTGTATAAATGTGTTGAATTATCACACTGTAAAAATAATTTATAAGCATTTCTATTTTCTCAGCGAATAATGTTTAGTATAAGTTTCTTCTTTAAATTACTTGTTATAAACATATCCTATGTGATAATATCTTATGTGCTATTTGGAATATACATTATGAAATTATATTTGTTTTTACCTAAAATAGAAATTTAACTGCACTGTCCTGAAATTTTGCTTGCTAGGTCAAGCAGCTCTCCTACATGGAGACTTGTGGTGGAATTATGAAATAAATTAACTGCTTATCTTGCCTATATAGCACAGGGACTACATAAATGTTGATTAACAGACTGAGAGTGCTAAGAATAAATTTTACCTTTTATCTTAAAACAGGTATCACAGTCTCTAGTAGATATGTTTTCCCAAGAAAATAATGTGTGAAACAACTAGGCTTGTGAGTATTTTAGAATTGTAATCTTTGAATATTTTATTTGTACATAATTTTAATTCATTCAATAAGTGATAACCTATCCTATGGGAATAGTTCACTGGTGCAGTTTTTCCTGGAATTATTTTTATATTTGAGCTAAAAGAAAAGAATAGTGTTAAATAAAATGTCACAACAGGCTAGAAAGAGAAGCCCAAGTGGAGAGCAGCAGGTCTTCCGGGGCTGCACGGTAGAGCGGACTGTGTCTGCCGGAGCAGCTTTCTAATTGAATCAAGATGATAGAGGGGGATTTAAAACTTTAATAGTGGATGCAAGGTCACAGCGGGGATTGAAATGAGGAAAACCCTTGTCATTTTTACTTCTCCGACTGGAGAGAATTTTCTCGTTGTAAAAGTGCAGTCCAGATCCTGGAAATTGAAATCCTTTACTAAAGCACAGGCAAGTTCAGGGCAGTCAATGGCAATATCAGATTGAAGCTCAGGCCTGTTAATCAATGTGACTTAACCCTGGTTTAGGAGAAAAAGTCTTTTGAGGACCGGAATATCAACCCTGTGCACTCCTCTGCATTTCTGCTGAGAATAACAATTATTTCTTATCAGTGATGAGAGGCGCATTGCCGGGGGAAGAGAGGGGAATACGGGATGACCTTGCGGAGAGAGGCCAGGCGCTGGCCGAGAGCCAGCTCAGCGGCACTCGTTCCGCAGGTCTCCTAAGGCTGGCTCCAGAGCTCACATGTGAGACTTGCTCTAGCAGCTGAACCTCTGGGCTTTAGCTCTGTTGAATCAGGTGAACTCTAAAGTCTTTCAGCTGTTATCACCACAGACTACGCCAAAGACAAGATTCCTAATGAACTAGAATATTTTGCTGTTTTACATGCATTGCTTTCATTTACGGACATGGAATATTTACATTTCATTTCTTGGCACTGCAAGTTGTGCTTGTGTGGTTGGGGGGGGGCAGTTCTACGTATTCCTAAGACTCTATCTTTTATTACGAGTTTAAATGCAGTAATTCTTTTCATGTTAACTGGAATCATGCCAGGCGTTTTGTAAGAAGTTAGACACTTTAAAAAGATTAATAGTATTTCTATGACTTAGAAATAGAGATTTCTTTCAAACAGACCACAGGTACAAAGCACACATAGGAAAACACTCCTACAACTGCTGTCAGTTAATTGTATGTATTTGATACCATTCAGTCCCATAGGGACTGATCCATGAATAATAGTTATTATTACTGTCATTATCCCTGTTATAATTATCAAAATATTTTGAACAGCAACTCAGGAGGGCTTCTTGGAAGAACTAAGTTGTGTTTTCCCTTTTTGTATCTCCTCAATCTTTTTTATGTCCTCTAACAACATCAATAAAGTTTGGTATGAATAAATGGGTGAGTAAAAAATTATTTACATATATTTTTATAAATATTGATGAGCTATTTATACAATGATATGAATCTAAGAAAAATAATACAACATGTGTCCTCTGGTGAAAAAAATGAATGGGGAAATTATATTTATTTTCTTGCAACAGAACCTGTCACTGGAAGATAAGATATATTTGATAAGTTGGTTATTAAAAAGATATATACTTCAATTATTCTATGTCTGTAAGACACACATACATATTTTAGGTAAGTCTAAATATAAGCAGTCAGAAATCATATGTACAATGCTTTTTAAGCAAATATTAAATAAATTTTCTTAATTTTACCTCATTACTTAATTTTAGGTATTTAAGAGCCTTCCTCTCACCAGAAAATAGTGATGACCCAGCAGCAGGTTTAGGAAGAACAAGCTTCAGTTATTGTGAATACTAAAATAAAATGTCCTGCAAGACCAGGCTGGCTCCAGAGATGTCCTATCTACATATTTCTCATTAAGTAAAACATTATGATTAGCGTTAATTATTAATTATGTGACAAAATTTCCTTAAAAGGTAAAATGATAATCTGTTATAAGACTGTAACTGGGATTATAAGGAGTTTTTAAGAACAGGTCAATTTTTAGCAAGAAAAAAAGAGTGGTCTCAAATCCCCCAGAATTGAAAGGGAATTTTGAGATTAATAAACACATGACAACTTTTATACTGTGGAGCAGGCAATAGAGAGGAGAGGTTGAGAGAAAATGGGAAACTATATACAAGTTTAATAATTTCTAAAACATACAGCCAAAGACTTTTAAAACATCAAAAAGAAATTACTGGGAAAATGGAAATGATTGCTTTAGTTATGTTTATTGAGAAAATGGAAATGGTTATTTTTGAGATCTATGTACATTAAAGAAACTTAGCTTGAAACTCTTAGTTCAGAAACTTTCTCCTTCTGTCTATCCAATTATTGGTGAGAAATTTACATTTCTCAAGGTTGTTGCATTAAGTAAGTCCTCTAGTACCAGAATGAATAGACAGGTGAGTCTGGATGTCTTTATACTTTCTTGATCTTAGAAAATATCTTGCAGCCTTCACCATTACTTGTCTATTTTGAAAATGTTTTCTATCACATTGGGGGAATTTAATTCTATTCCTAGATTTTGGTGCTTGTACTATTAATGATGTTGAATTTTGTCAAATCTTGCTTTCTACATCTATCAAAACATTTTCATTCAAATTTGTTTCTCAGTTAATGTGTTGACTTATACTGATCAGTTTTAAGTGTAAAATCAAACATCCCTTAGATTCTCTTCGATTGGGTACAATGTGTTGTTTATACATAACTCACGCAATTCTCTAGTACTTTGGAGAGGGTCTTTGGCACTACATCAATCACAACAGTGTTCCTCAGTATTTTTGTTGGGTTTGTTTTCCTTGTCATACATTTCTACATCCTTAAATTGTCTGAATAATTCTGAAGTCATCATTAACTTGGATTTGTTCACTTCTTTTCTATTTTCTGGAGATATCTAAAAAGTTTATATTACTTGTTCCTTTCATATAAGTTAGAAGCTGAAGCTGTTGGACTCCATTGCATTTTTAATTTTATTTTAAAAATAAAAGAAGAAAACATTAACAAACAGACATCCATTTACAAAATAGCATAAGAAAAATATAAACAATACAGAGTTACAGACAAAGTGGTAGGAAAATAACAATGATTGTTATATTATGTGTTGATATCTTCAAAGTGGTTCCTCAGGAAAACAGAGATATGCAATAATTATCAAATAAGTAATCATTAACTGTACCTTTCAGTAAAGCAATGGAAGACAGTAGTACAACTGTTAGCCATCCTGTGTCTTCATACATACGTGATTTCCCATTCTTTACCTTCTCCTTTCCCACACCCCAGTTGCCCCTTACTTTTGAGCATTTTCCTTTCATTTCACAATGTCTATCATACCTCCTAGTTTTTATTCACTCTTTCAGGTTCTTATGCTAGTGAAACAACACACTGCTTACACATGGATGTCTTGTTTATTTTCCTTATCAGTATGATCTCTAGTTGTGACCATTTACCTATAAAAGGCTCGAGTTTATCTTTCTTTATAGCTGAGTACTACTCCATTATATAAAAGTACCACAATCTTTTATCCATTCCTCAGTGGATGGGCATTTGGGTTGCTTCCACAATTTAGCAATTACAGATTGTGCTGCTATGAAAATGGGCGCACATATATCACTGTGATATGATGTTTTCAGATCTTCTTGGAAAATACCCAGAAGGGGAATCGCTGGGTTGAATTGGAGCTCTAGACCTAGTTTGCTGAGAAAACTCCAAACTGATTTCCACACTGGTTTCAACAGTCTGTATTCTCACCAGCAGTGGAGAAGAGTTCCTATTTCTCTACAGTCTCACCAGCATTTGTATTGGTTGATTTCTTAATGGTAGCCATTGTTATTGGGGTGAGGTAAAATCTCATTGTTATTTTAATTTGCATTTCTTGACTGATCAATTATGTTGAACATTTTTTCATGTATTTATTTGCCATTTGTATTTCTTTATCTGAGAAGTATATATTCATCTCAGATGCCCATTTTTGGATTGTGTCTTTGGATTTGGAGGGGCTGATGTTTTTTTTAATTCTTTATATGTTTTACATAGAAGACATTTGTCCAAAAGAGAGTCAGCTAAAACTTTTTCCAAATTTGTGGGTTTTATTTTTACTCTGCGGGTGATTCTTTAGATGTGCAGAAACTTTTCAGTAGGATGAGATCCCAATTGTTGATTCTTTGAAGTATTTCATGGGCACTTTGGGTTTTGTTCATGAACTCTCTGCCTACCCCTATGTCCTCAAGGTTTTTACCTACCGTCTCTTCCAATAGATTTAGTGTTTCTGTTTTAATATTCAGATCTCTGATCCATTTTGACTTGAGTTTGGTGCCTGGTGATAGACTGGGGTCTATTTTCAGTCTTTGGCAGGTGGCAAACTAATTTTTCCAGCACCATTTATTAGAGGCTATCATTCTTCCAAGTGAGTTTGTTTGGCACCTTTATCAAAGACTAGGTGGCTGAGTGTGTTTGTGGTTGTGTCTGTGTCTTCCAGTCTGTTCCATTGATCTTATCATTTTTAGCCAGTACTATGTTGATTTTATTACAATAGTATAATTTCAGGTCAGGGATTGTAATTCCACCAGACTTCTCCTTGCTGTCCAGGATTGCTTTTGTTATTGTGGGTCTCTTCTGGTTCCAGATGAATTTAAGGAATATTTTCTTTAGATCTGTGAGGTATTCTAATAGTAGTTTAATAGGAATTTCCATTGAATCTGTACAATTTTGGTAGTATGACCATTTTCACAATGTTGGTTCTTCCTATCCATGAGCGAGGAATGTTTTTCCATTTATTGAAATTCTCTTTGATCTCTTTTTTCAGAGTAATGTAGTTTTCATTGAGTAGATGTTTTACTTCTTTTGTTAGATTGATTCCTAAATATTTCAGTTTCTTGGGTGCTATTGTGAAAGGTATAGCTTCTTTAATTTCTCTCTCAGTCTGTTCATTGTTTGTGTGTAGGAATGCTATTGATGTTTGGGTGTTGACTCTGTATCCAGCTACACTGCTGAATTTGCCATTTACTTCAAGAAGTCTTGTAGAGTTTTGGGGGTCTTCCATGTAAAGTATCATGTCATATGCAAATAGTGATAGTTTGACTTCTTCCTTTCCTATCCTTATTCCTTTTATTTCTGTCTTATCTGATTGCTCTGGCTAATGCTTCCAGAACTACATTGAACAGGGTAGTGATAGCAGACATCCTTGTCTTATTCCTGATTTTAAAGTAAAATCTTTCAGTTTTTGTTCACTTAGAATGATGTTGGCTGTTTGTCACAGATGTCTTTGATCAGTTTGAGGTAAAGACCATCTATTCCTATTTTCTGTAGAGTTTTTATCATGAATGCATGTTGGACTTTGTTGAAAGCTTTATCTTCATCTACTGAGATAATCATATGGTTTTTGTCTTTGGTTCTATTGATATTGTGCATGACATTAATTGATTGGCTAATATTGAACCATTCCTGCATTCCTGGAATGAATTCAACTTGGTTGTAGTGCATGATTTTCTTGATGATTTACTGCATTCTATTTGCTAGCATTTAATTAAGTATCTTTGCATCTATACATTGGTCTATAATCCTCTTTCTTGGTTGGGTCTTTCTCTGGTGTTGGTATCAGTACTTGCCTCTGAAAATGAGTTAGGGAGAATTGCTTCTGTTTCAATTTCCCTGAAAAGTTTGAGGAGTGTTGGTGTTAAATCTTCTCTGAATTTCTTGCAAAATTCTGCTGTGAATCCATCAGGGCCTGGGCTTTTCTTTGTTAGTAATTTTTTAATTACACTTTTAATCTCATTAACTGCTAGTGGGGATATAGCTCAGTGGAATAAGCGCCTGCCTAGCAAGCGCAGGGTCCTGAGTTCAATCCCCAGCACCGCCAAAAAAAAGAAAAAAAGAAAATGTTAAAAAAAATTGCTAGTGGGTTGTTCAGGATTTTTATACCTTCTTGACTCAGCCTTGGTAATTGGTACATATCTAGGAATTTGTCCGTTTCTTTTAAGTTTTCTATCCTATGGGAGTAAAGATTTTCAAAGTAGGCATTAATGATCTTCTGAATTTCTGTAGAATCCGTAGTAATGTTGTGCTTTCCTTCCTTACTGCATGAATTTGAGTTCTTTCCTTTCTGTTTTTGATAAAGTTGGCGAAGGGTTTATCAGTTTTATTTATTCTTTCCAAGAACGAACTCTTCTTTTTTTCTTTTAAAAATAAAAACACAAAAACATATTAACAAACAGACACAAATTAGCATAAGAAATATTACAATCAAAACTGATTTACAGACAAAGTGACATGGACTCAACAATGGTTGTTGTTTTACCTATTGATATCTTTGAACTGTATATTCATGAACACAGACACATACATGCGAAATTGGTCAAACAATTAATCATCTCAACAACAACAACAACAACAAAAAACGAAAAACAAAAAAAAAAAAGAAAGAAAAAAAGAAACTGGAAAGCATTAACAAAGAGGCACAAAGTAGTTAAATAACAGTAAAATCCGAACTGAATTATAGACAAAGCATCAGAAAACCAACAATAGTTGCTGCTTTGCATATTGATATCTTCAAAGTGTGTGCTCAGGATAAAACATACAGACATACAAGATTGATCGAATAACCCATCATCAACTATTCCTTAGCATTAAGTGATATAATACAATAGAAGAACCATGTTAGCCCTCCTGCACATATGTATATACATATATAATACATACATTTTTGCCTCTTTCTTTTCTCTTTTCCCTCGTCCCATCTGTTCTTTGTTTTTGAACAGATTTCCTTCATCTCTCTTACTTTATATTCCCACCCTCAGGTTCTTACACCAGTGATACAATACGTTGCCTGCACATGTACCGCTGATTTATTTCACTTATGAGCATGGACTCCAATTTTGACCACTTGCCTACAAAGTCCCCAAAACTGTCTTTCTTTATAGCTGAATAATATTCCATTATATAAAAATGCCACAGTTTTTAAATCCAGTCTTCTGTGGATAGGCACTTGGATTGCTTCCACATTTTAGCTATTACAAATTTTGCTGCTATAAACATGAGTGCACATATATCAGAGTGATATGATGTTTTCAGATCTTCTGGGAAAATACCCAGGGGGGGAATAGCTGGTTTGAATGGAACCTCTAGACCTAGTTTGCTGAGAAATCTCCAAACAGCTCTCCACAGTGGTTGCACCAGTCTGCATTCCCACCAGCAGTGTAATAGAGTCCCTACTTCTCCACAGCCTCTCCAGCATGTTATTGGATGATTTTTTCATACTGGCCAGTCTTACTGGGGTGAGATGAAATCCGGATGTTGTTTTTATTTGCATTTCTCGAATGACTAAGGATGTGGAACATTTTCTCATATATTTATTTGCCATTTGTATTTCTTTTCTGAGAAGTGTGTATTCATCTCAGCTGCCCGTTTCAGAATTGGGTCTTTGAATTCGGACAGGTACATGTTTTTCAATTCTTTGTATGTTCTAGATAGCAGTCCTTTGTCTGAGGGACAGCCAGCTAGGAATTTTTCCCAATTTGTGGGTTTTCTCTTTACTTTGCTGGTGATTTCTTTAGATGTACAAAAACTTTTCAGAAGGATGAGGTCCCAAATATTGATTCTTTGAAGTGTTTCCCTTGCAGTTTCATTTTTGTTCATGAACTCTCTGCCTACTCCTATGTCTTCAAGATTTAGATCGGAAGAGC
>PVLD010022813.1:0-28599 GCA_004027595.1 Dinomys branickii | reverse complement strand
ACTTTCCCACGTCTCGCCCCGGCAGCCTGGTCCGCCCTACCACATCTCCCCCGGCATCTCAGAGAAATACGCCCAGTTTAAACTTCCCAGCCGAGGTCCCGGCATTCACGCTCACCAAGTCTGTCTCGAGCTGGTGGTGTTTATTAAGGAGGTTCGCTCCCTTGCTGCTCACCCGGTCGCCATCTTCCCCGGATCTCCCCATAGTGAGATCTTGGCTTGAACAAAGCAAGGAGTGTGCTCCTGGCATTCGGGGTGAACCAGCAGGGTCCTGGTCTCGATCTGAGCTGAGCTAACGTCCGACCTGTTCCTTCTGGGCCACATCTCCCACTCCTCCAATCCCTCTGTTTTGGGGTCTTGATGCTCCTTTGAGCCACTTGTGTGTGCGTGACGCCCCAAGCCCTGGCCTCCTCCAGTGAGTTGTCATCCCATGCCAAAGCGGACGTGAAGGCGGGCAGAGACGTTTCCTGCCGGGGACTCTCAGGGCAAGCTGGGACAGGAGATAGCAACTTGCAAGCATCACCAAGTGGCCAAAGCCTTGACATGGGGCAAGTTACGTCACCGAGGACAGGAAGGAGGAGGAAGATGCCGGCGAGCGCAGGGGCGAGTAGATCTGAGTCTGATTGGGGACAGGAAGAGAGGGCAGAAGGGCAGGGAGGGGAGGAGCGGGTGGCGGGTGGATCCCATATCCCAGTGGGTGAACCTGAGTCTCCATGTGTTGCGGGCAGCACATGGCGTGGGGGCAGGCAAAGACCTGCGCCCAGGCCGCTGGGAGCTTCCAGCACACCCGACTGGACAGGCCTGGGCATGGGGGCTCAGACAGTACAGAGGCAAGCAACCCGACTCCCCCATGGTCCCCAGAGCGCTCCAGAGCACAGAGCCTTGCATGAGTCTCAAAACACAAGCAAGCAGTGGAAACAGGGAGCAAGAACATTCTAGAAGCACCTGCAAGGGAGGTATGAAGTGAGAACGGCCAGGGCTGGATGGGGCTCCGTGCAGGGGGTGCAAAGGGGCCCCTGGGTAGCACAGCATGGGCAGCCTCGGGTTTGGATTTGGTCCGGAGGGGGCAGCAGCACCAGCCTGTGTCCCCACCCACAGGGCTGGCAGTTTTGCAGTCTGCAAGGTCAGAATGGTTTTCAATGGCTGGGAAGAAAATCAAAAGGAGACTGAGATGATGCTGTCTGAAAACGCTGTGGAATTCAGATTGTCACACCCACACGTCAGGCCTGCAGGGACAAGGCCCGGCCTGCATGCGCAGTGTGGCCGCTGTGCCGTTTGTGGGGTGGTATCTGAATTACCAGGGCCTGTCAGAGAGCAGGAGAGATGGACCAGGCCCTGGCAGTGCCCCTGGCTGGACTGAGCTGCCACTGCCCGGACCTGTCACCTGTCTGGGGGTTGAGACTTCTGGAGCAGACTGGATCCCTGCTCCTCTCACTAGTCCTCCTCGGGCACAGGCAGTGACCCTGAGGGCACAGTGCCCCCAGGCCTGGCCTCCGTACTGTCCAGGACCACGGCTCCCTGCGAACCCCAGGCCCCCTGGGGGCAGGGATGTCCTCTCTGGCCTGGTGTTTGGCAGCGCGGAGCCGCCCTTGTGAGCACTTGGTCCCCGTCACTGGTCTGGCTCAGGATCGAGGGTCACCATTTTGTTTTTCCTTTCCTGGAACAGAACAAAGTGCTCCCTGCAGAGCTGGTGTCCAGCCTGGTTTTCTGGGCCCCTCCATCCGCCACTGCTGCCCTCCAGGGACACGAGTGGCTCTGGGAACTGTGCCCCGAGGGAAGTGTCCCGCCTGGGGGTCCACAGCTCCCTCCTCAGAGCCCCGGGGCTTCGCTGACCTCTGAGCTCGGGTAAGCGCAGTAGGAGAGGCTCCAGGAAAGCCCCAGTGTCCAGCCCCAGCACCGCAAACAGTGAAGCCTGAACTTTCAGAAACTGCATCCTCAAAGACAGAAGAGAACAGGGCTGGTTGATGGCCTGGAGGAAGGCTGCTGGCGTAAACTGCATCTCTGGGAAAAGCCTGGAAAATGAGCTCTCTTTTAAAGCGTTGTTTCAAGGCATTTCACAGACTCACTTCTTCACTCATTCATTCGACAAACATCTATTGAGGTCCAAGCACCATGCTGGTCAGCAGCTGGCCAGACAGACTCCACCCTAGAGGAGCTCAGTTCAGGTGTGTGGGGCAGACAGAGGCCCAGACAGATAATTAAACACCAACTGCAGGAACACAGGGCTGTGGGAGGCCGGGGGAGAAGGAGGAGCTACAGGGGAGGGTGCCAAGGTAGGGAGGTGCACTGAGGTCTAAAACTAAAAAACGTGTGGGCTGGGCAGGTGGTTCAGTGGTGAGCGCTTTCCCAGCCTGCACTGTGGCCCAGGGCTCTGTCGCCCAAACTGCAAAACTCAAACCGAACCAATGAAGGCCATGCATTTTTAATGAAGGAGCTGCATCTTAGTCCACTGGGAGCCAAGCACTGCAAGGCAGGAGTCTGTGCTTGGCCCCAGGTATTGAGGCATCTAAATTACAGAAATTGTTCTAACCCCAATACACGAGCACATGGCTTTCAAAGGCGACACCTCCAGGGATAACAGCCTGGAGTACCGCTGGATCCAGGCGGACATGTCAGCGAGAGTGAGCCTGCTCTGGGCCTCTCTTTCCTCTGGGTGGGATTCCGGTCTCAGGGAGCAAACGGGCCGGCAGCACCTCCTATCGCCCCTCCTGCTCATCAGCAAACGGGAACAGCGCCGCCTACTGGACAGTTTCAGGGTAAGCTCCTGTGTTGCTCCGGTCCTGTAGAGACCTGCAGGAGTGCTCCCCCCCTTGTGGCGGGAGTGGGCGGCCACATGGCTCGAGGGAAGAAGGGCGATGTGCGCCTGCTGGGTGGCTTCGCTCCAGGGAAAACGCCGCGGTCCGAAGGGCCCAGGTGCTGGGCAGGGGTCCAGCCAGGTGTCCTGACTGCCACTCCGCGGGGACAGACGCTGGCGGCTGGCTGGGATGCCAGGGGTGAGGAAGGAGAATGGCTGTGTAAGGGGCGGGTCTCCTCTGGGTGATGCAATGTTCTGGAACTAGACCGGATGGCTACACAACATTGCGAGTGTATTAAACACCTCTGAACTGTTGGCTTTGGTGAATTAAAAACGTTTTTACGGTGCTAGGATTTGGTGCGTGCTAGATGAGAGCTCTACCACCACGCTACACCCCGATTCACTTTAAAATGTTGAATTTTATGTTAGTGAATCTTGCTAAAATAAAATACAATAGAATTCCAGCATTCACGGAAGCTGAGGCAGGAGGGTCCTGAGTTCGAGCCCAGCCTGGGCAATTTAATGACTTGGCAAGACCCTCTCTCAAAATTAAAAATGGAAATGGGGGGTGGCTGGGGATGTAGCTCAGAGTGAAGGCCCCGGGTTCAATCCCCGGTACCTAAAATAAGTTAAAAATAAGTAAATAAAAAACAGTCCTCTCTCTGCTTAGACGTTCCCGGGATATCGTCTCATCTCCAGGGGTTGCGAGGTGATACAGCTTCTCTCCTCTCTCCCTGTCTTCTTCCTTCCTGAGACGTGGAGGGCTGGGATCCACCGTGGGTTTCAAGCCAGAGGCTGCCGCACAGGGTGGTTCTGGGCGAGGTCGCTGGCAGGGCCACAGCCCACACCGGGAGCGTTGCCCGGAGGCGGATTCCTGTGTTCGCGAGCCTGGTGGAGCGAGGAGCCCCAGGAGGTGCCAAGGACATCTCCCTGGGAGGCTGCGCCGTGCCCTTTCCCCCCTGGCTGTGGGCGGCGGGGACCGCGCTGTCCCCTCGCAGGGCCCAAGCTGCCAACGACTGGGAAGTCAGCGGCGCTCAGTGCCGCCACCGCGATAAATCCTGGGATGGGCAGCAGCTGGAGGCGCTGGGAGTGTGAGGTGGACAGAAGGCTTGTCACACTCTGCTGCTCGTGGGCTAGGGGTACGCCGGAGTGCTGGATGCCTCTGGAAGGGCAGTTTCAACCCAAAGAACTTCCTATGCGACAGTGGAAAGAAGACTTTCGGTCAAGGACTTCTGGTTGCTAGTGTAGGACTTCCGGTTGCTAGCCTATGGCTTCCGGTCCAGGACTTCTAGTCCTTGCAAGGTTGACCTGGACCCATCAGGCAAGGGCCCTGATGAGGCGGGGTGGTGCTGTCGGCTGAGCTGTACCCTCTGCTCTCTGCCTCGGGTCTGGGCTCAGGCCCTGGGCCACCTGCTTTCACGTCAAGGGCCTCTGGGCCGGAATCTCGGGTCGATTTTGCAAACTACTGTTGGGGAGTCAGAATGACTGCAGTTGGGACCATGCATGGGACCCGAAGGCTGCGTATTGCCCGTTTTTCACCCACTAGGCCCCACAGTGGGGCATGTTCGTGGGTCTTGGGTTCTGGCAAAGGCAGGGTCATGGGTCCCAGCCTGGGTGACCCGCACCTGCCAGCTGAGGGGCTCTGGATGGCCCACATCCCTTCTGTGGGCCCTGGAGCACCGAGGCTACCCCTGCAGGGCCCCTGTTCCAAGCCAGCCAGGACCTCAGCTGTGGCCTTCTTTGGAGGAAGATCTTGGCTGATGTGACCTTCTGGACGTGGGGTGCAACTCGCATCTGGTAACTGTAAGAGAGGGGCACAGAGACAGGGACTCTCACAGAGCAGAGAATCCCTGGGAAGCTGGAGGCAGGGTGAGAGGGATGCAGCCACAGGAAAGGAACAGCTGGGGCCACTGAGTCAGGAAAGCTCCCCGCCAGCCCTGAGAGGGAGCGTGGGCCTACCAACATGACAGTCTGACTTGGCACCCAGTTTGTGCTAATTTGTTATGACAGCCTCATTCTAGAAAAGAAAAACACCCTATCAAAGGAGAGTTACCCTACAAACATTTGACCTGCAGCACATAGTAGGTGCTCAGTAGGTTACTTTTGCTGGGTGTGGCAGACACCTGTAATCCCAGCCCTGGAGGGGGCCTGAGGCAGGACATCGAGGGCCACACAAAGCATGAAGGTAGCCCTATAACCTTTCAGGGCACCTGGAGGGGATCCCTTTCCTAGGGCTGTGGCTGAGGCCTTGGGGAGGAACCTCCCAGCTAGCTCACTGCCATGAATCATGCCGCAAGCTAGCTAATCGATGCCTGTTGACACACCCCAGGGGAGGGGAACAGTGGTGACCTCATGCTGCTGGTCCAGTACTCAGGGCCCCTCCTGGCCCCACCCAGAGCTTCTGCACCGCCTGGGAGCTGCCCCCACCCACCCTGCCCAGCCCCACGCTCCCTCCCTGCACAGGCAGCAGGACCAGTGGACCTCGGAGCCAAGGCTTCAGTGGCGGTTTATTATTTGGATGCTTTTGGGGCGAGGCGAACAATTTCCACTTCCCTGAAGGCAGCTGAATCGTAAACCCTGGAATCCTTGCCGCACATCTGCCACAGCTGCCTGGGGAGAGTGCATTCCCAGGGCTGGAGTCCCATGCTCGCCTGTCTCTCTCTCTATAAAAGTAATGGTTTACAGATGGGGAAACTGAGGCCCAGAGGAGCTGAGGACTTGCTGCACACCTCGGAGTCAAAGAGCATCTTGGCTTGAGAACTGGGACTGGAAGTGAGAATTCACCTTGGGCCAAGTCTGGCTTGGGTTCCCGGGCCAGCATCCACAACGTTTGGGCTCTGGTGGGAATCTCAGCTCCTCCCGTCCTGTGCCCCTCCTGGGGGTGCTGCAGTTGGGCAGCAGGGCTCTGGTCTCTAGAGGCAGCTCCGTTTCCTCTTTCTGCTCTCACAGGGATGGAACCCAGGGCCTTTGCACGTGCTAGGCAAGTGCTGCACCCCTGAGCTACACCCCCAGTTCCAACAACTCAATTTTCCTTGCCTTTGGACAACAGCTGAAGTTTGGTTCTTCTGGTTTCTTCTCTGCCCATCTGAAGAGCATCTTCCCCATGCTGTGGGTTTTGGTTCTGGCAGATGACGGTGTGCAGAGACTCACAGGGAATCCATCAGCATTGGAACTTGGACAGTGATATCCAGTCTGACACCCAGCTGTCCAAGGGTATGTCCTGCCCTCTCCTGTCCTCTCCCTACCAGGAGAAAGTTCCAGGGTTCACTATGGTTGCACCACCTTGGGTCACCGGCCGGGAACCTGGGGTCTGGAATGCGGGCGTGGCTGGCTAGAGCGCCCCAAGCCTCCCGCTTGTTTATTTTAGCATCATGACTTGAAGCCAATATTTAAACATCACCAAGGCAACAGCCCAAATCTCCCGGCCCTTGGACCCGGTCCAGCCGCACGCGGTGGGGATGGGGTGAGGACTGGGGTGGGGGGTGTGAGGAGGATGAGTCACCCGGCCCCCACCCCCCAGCCGGGAAAACAGTGACCCAAACACAAACCCAGCTTCTCTTCCAAGGTGACTGTTCTTTTCTTGTAGGACCAGCTGTTTCGGACTCAAGCAGAACCAAGGGCTGCAGAGTCTCTGCTAGGGTTTTACTTTTGCCATCTTGGCTAGAGCCATAGGTTTCCCCAACTTTTTATTGACATTCAACATATGACTCAAGGGAAGTGGACAGAAACCGGCAAGCGCACAAAACTCTCGAGGGCTGGATGTGTTCCGTGTGTGCGCACCAGAACACACCCCGCACCAGCCCAGGGGTGGGGGCCACACACAATCAGCCTGCAGGAGTCCCAGCCTTCCCTCGCACCCATCAGACCTAGGGTGAGTGCTCTCCAGACCTCTCAGAGCACAGCCTGGTTTTGCACTTTATGTACATGAAATCACACACTCTGTCCTACATGGGCTGCAGCCAGCAATGTTCTCAGCTTGGTTCCTCTCAGTCCCCAGCTCAGGGAAGGGACAACAGGCAGGGGCAGAGGCCTCAAACCCCAGGCCACGCGGGGCCCAGCCTCAGCCAATAAAAGGCTTCATTTCCTGAGTACCGTGGAGCTCAGGCTCCTGCGTCTGTCCTGCTCAGGTCAAGGACAGAGCCAGAGGTGAGGCAGTGTCTGCCAGGGAGCTGCTGGACCCCAGTCCCTGCGAAGCCCTCCCTGCCACTGGCATGTTGCCAGGGCTCCCGCATCCCCTTTGCTGCCAGCCACTCCTGTTTCCATGGCTCACTGGTGCAGGTCAGGGATGCCAGCTGCTGTGGCACAGTGTGTCCCTGTGTCCCTGATGGGGCCTGGGCTCCTGCCTGCTGGCCAGTGGCTCTGTGGCCCCCCTGGGCTGTGCAGCGTGTGCTGTTGCTGTTCTGATCCCCCCCTTGTGGTCCCTGGCTTGGGGACAGGGTGGCGGCTCTTGGTGCCAGGGAGTCCCATGCCATCATAGTGAAAGGCCAGCTTTTACAACCTCTAGCCCATTGCAGGCTGCTGCTCTTGTAAAAGCAAGAACAACAGCCCTCTTGAGAGAACGAAATGGAAGAAACAACAGCCACACAAAATACAAGCCCCAGTTTTCTCAGTATTAATATTATTAGATCCAGCAGTCACATATTATTTTTCAGAAAATATAAGCAGGACCAACGTAACAGGCTGGGGGTGCTATGTAGATTTTTAAACTTCACATTTTTAAATTTCTGTACCTATTTTGAGGCTGCGCCAGATGTGGTGGTGCACCTCTGTAATACCGACACTTGAAGACTGAGGCAGGAGGATCCCTGTGAGTTCAAGGCCACCTTGAACTACATAGTGAGACCCAGTCTCACAAAAACCAAAAAAATAAAAATAAAAATAAAAACTTTGAAGCTGACTTCTGGTGACCTTTCACTGCCCAGGCACAGGTCTCGGGCCACACAGAGAGTAGCTTGTCCCTTGGTGTCCGCTCTTCTGACTTCTGCCTGTGATGCTTTAGCTGACCCTGAGGGTGAGGAAGGGGTCCCGCCAGAGGGCAGAGGAGGCACCCGTCCTCTCCCTGTCTCAGTGTCTTGGTCCTTCTCAACCCAGAGCCCCTGTGCAGGGTCGTCCCCCCCCCCCCCCCCCGCTGCAGCCTTGCAGGACCCAGGTGGGTGGCAGCTTCCTGGGGTCAAGGTCACCACCAGGTTCATAGCAAGGCTTCTGTCCCCATGCTGCTCCTATGCCTGCAGGACATTCTTGGTCTCAGTGCCCCTCTTCCAGCGCCATCTTTGGGTCCCCCCTCACCCTCCATCTCCGAGGCCACCCTGTGGGCCACCAGCCACCTCAACAGACAGCCACTTGTGTCTCTGCTGGCCCCAAGTGCCACCAGACCCCTGTCACCAGGCTATCTTGTGCATGTGGCAGATGGAGCATCAGACAGGGATGGTGGCAAGAGTGGAGTGTGACTTCTGCATGAGCTGGCGTGAGTCTGGGCTTCTTCAGAAACACACAGCTCGGTGAGGGTGACAGAACCCGGAGTGGAGCTGGGATTTCCGCTCCATCACCGTCACCATCACCATCACCGTGACTGTGCTGGGTGTGACACGAGCCTCGCTTTCCCTGTCCTCTCCTCCTCTTTTTAATAAGCCTCACTGCATAATTCCTCTAAAGCAAACCATCTGTTTGCCAGCCTTTATAAAGATAGCAAGGATCCAGGGCTATCGGTGGGGGGCACCACTCGCCTGCTGTCCCTGCTGTAGGAAGGTGGGGCCTGGAGTGGCTGTCTCCACGGGTCCTGTCTGTACCTGCACTTGTGTTCAGGGCAGGGCTTTTTGGAGGCAGGGTGGAGGCTCCTTTTCCCACAACTGTGTCGGGGGACCCTTGGGTCACCTGCCTGTGGCGGGCTGCCTGCTGGATGGGACTGGCAAGGAGGAGCCGGGAAAGGAGGTGCCAGGCAATCATTCCCAGGGAGTGTTCCCAGCCGCAAGTCCAGGCGAGCCCAGGAAAACAACCCGACAACAATGCAAATGCCTAGGTGACGGAGGAAAAAAAAAGAGGCGTCTGTTTGGGAACAGCTTGCTGCCTCCACTTCCAAGGCTTTAGTAATCCAAGCAGCAGTGAGTGTACTATTTACTTGGGAACTATGAAAAGTCGCATAACAATGTTCTCCTCACAGCTTTCATCATCGGCTCGCTGGGCTCCTAGTGCGTCTGCCACCTAATCATCACCAGCACACTCTCAGCCATCTGGCAATGACGCTTCTGGCGGCTGCTGGAACGCCTTCCCTGAGCCGGGTGTCAGCACCAGGCCTGCGAAGCCACTGCGGAGAGGATGGCTTGCGCTGGTACCAGAAAGAAATCGGAGATAGTGTTGCTGGCCCAGTGTCTGGCCTAGACCGCAGGCCAGAGAGAAGATGGAAAGGGTGTTCAATAAAACCTTGCTTTTATTTTATATTTTGTTCTATTTTGTTTTGTTTTAGTCCAGGTTGGTCTCAAACTCTCAGCCATCCTCCTGCCTCAGCCTCTTGAGTGCTGGGATTACAAGTGTGCACCACCACACCCAGTAATTTTGTTCTGTTACATTAAAAATTTTTTATTAGGATTTTATTTTTTTGGAGAAGAGCAAGACAGCAAATGAGAGGTCTCATGCTCAACCATTCTGATTAGAGTAGGGCTGAGAGGGTTCCCAGGGTGTGAGGCTTGCTTGCGCTAAGACTCAGGCAAACTGGAATGAGGTAACCTTCCTGTGCCCTGAGTGGGACAGACTCCAGGACTCATACTCAGCATTCTGTTGCAGGGTCAGCTGGGTGTCATGGCACATGCCTGTAAGCCCATCACCCAGGAGCCTGAGTCAGGAAGATCATTGCAAGTCTGGTCTACATAGTGAGTTAAAAGCCATCTTGGGCTACGTGAAAAACTCCAATGAAATCTATTGCAAGGACAGCCTAGGGACAGGGTCCAGTTGTGGGTGGCAGATACCAAGGGACTCAAAGAAAACGCTGCTGTCCCTTCCTAGGGTGCTGTGGCCAGGTGGAAGGCAGTAAGTGCCAGTGAGCTGGTCCTTAAAGGGATTTCTAACGACCACGTCAGCCCCTGGGCAACCCGTTGGCGACCTCGGGGCAGCACCTTTTCAGTTCTACACCCACATGACTGTGCAAACCCCAGGTGACTAGAAATTTGTCCGGGGCTGCTGCCCTTTGAGGCAGAATAAGTGAATCTGTTTGAAATGCTGACTTCATAATTGCATTCTAAAAATTAGTTTGTGCAGAGTTCCCAGGCCACTCATCAGTTCATTTGCTCTGGGGGTGTAGACTCAATATTGCTGAGATATCTGTCACAACCTGGACGAGCCCTGAACACATTTTGCTCAATGAAAGAAGCCAGGCACAAGAGAGAACGTGTTGGATGATTCTGTTTATGTGAAATGTCCAGAGTGGGCAAATTCAAGACAGAGAGCAGATCAGTGGTTGCCGAGGAGACAGGGAGGAGCGATGGGAGTAACTGCAGAGGACATGGGCTTACTTCATGGTGTGATTAATTATCCTGGAAACAGATAGTGGTCATGGTTCACAATGCATGCACACTGCAGAGTGGTGAATTTTGGGCTGGGTGTGGTGGTGCATGCCTGTAATCCCAGCACTCAGGAGGCTGAGGCAGGAGGATACCAAGAGTTTGAAGCCAGTCTGGACTACATAGTGAGATTCTGTCTCAAACAAACAAAGAAAAATAAAGTGGTGAATTTTATGGTATGCAAATTATATCTCAATTGAAAATGCAGTGGTACCTTGGTTCACAAATGCTTGTATTTGCAAAGTTTGGTTTGCAAACAGAAGCATTTGGCAAAATTTCACTTTTGTTTTTGAACTCTGCTTTGGGTGATGAACACAGCTGTGGCCATCTTTTCCAGAATCATGGAGTGAATTAAGTTTGTGAACTGAGGCACCACTCCATACTGTTAAGATGTCACTTTTTCCCAAATTGACCTAAGATTATGCAATCCTAATCAAATTCCAATGAGCCTACTTTGGTGGTAGAAATTGACAGATTCTAAAATTCAAATGACATTGTGAAGGACATTGTGTAACTTTGAAAAAGGAGAGCCTCACACCTCCAACACCCTGGCATGCTGGGACTCCAGCTCAAGGCCTTGCATGTGCTCTACCACTGAACTACACCTCCCAGCCCCAAGTGCTTATTTTTAATTAATTAATTTTAGGGACAGGGTCTTACTCTGTAGTTCAGGCTGGGCTTGAACTCATTATATAGCCCAGGCTGGCCTCAAACTTTCCTCAAACCTCCTGCCTCAGCCTCCTAAGTGCTGGAATTACAGATGTACACCACCACGCCTGACATAAATTTTACATTTTCATCATTGCTTAGGCTAACAGTGTGTGGTATAATCCTCTCTAAAGTCGTTGGGCAGGGCTATGAACAGCTGTGACTATGACATCCTCAGTGTGCTGTCAGGTAGGTTGGCTGTATGGATGCCTTCTGAACCTGTGATGTTTTCATTTATGAGGGGCTTTCTGGGGCATAATTCCATTGTCAGTTGAGAAGCATTTGTATCCATATGCAAAAAATGTTGCTTGATCCACAAGTTCTACTGTATGAAAATATTAACCCCAAACAGATCTACATGTAAAACCTAAAAGTAGAAAACTTTCAGAAGAAAACACAAGAAAAGTCCTCATAAACTCGAGTTAGGCAAGGACTTTCTCAGCCATGCCAGTGAAAGCTGGGTAAGTGGTTTACTGCTGAGCTGTACCTGCAACCCAGTTTTTTGTTTTTTATTTGAAAGATGCTGTTAGGAGACTGAAAGGAGAAGCTACAGATTCATGGAAACTATTTACATGTCGTATATTTAATAAAGGGCTTGTATTCAAAACATATGAGGAACCCTTGAAAGTGAATAAAGTCCAGGAGTGGTGGTGCATGATTGTTATCCTAGCACTTGAGAAGCTGAGACAGGAGGGTCGCCGAAAATTTGAGGTCAGTCTGGGTTACCCAGTGAGTTCAAGGCCAGCCTGAAATACACAGTAAGACCCTGTCAAAACAAACAATCAATCAAATGAAAGTTAATAAAGAAAAACATGTAACTCATTTAAAAATGGGCAGCATTTTTTTTTTGTTTGTCTTTTTGAGACAGGTTCTCGCTGTGCAGTTCAGGCTGGACTTGAGCTCACTTTGTAGTCCAGGCTGGCCTCAAATACACAGTGATCCTCTTGCCTCAGCCTCCCGAGTACTGGGATAATAGGCATGTGCCACCATACCTGCTGGGAAATATTTGAAAAACAAATACTTATTTTGTTTAAGAAGCTTCTGTTTTGCTTACTGAATGCCTAATAAGTATATTTAAAAAGCTGAAATCAGTAGCATAAGTGAAATGCAAATTAAAACCACAGAGAGGTACTGTTACACAGAGAGGTAGAATGGCTGTATTAAAAGAGTAACTACACCATGTGTTGGTGAAAATGTGGGGGAACTATGGGTGGGAATGTAACATAGTGCAATCACTTTGGAGAACTGTTTAAGTTTTTTTTTTTTCAAAGCTAAACATGTGCCTGTCAAATATCCAGGCATTCTACCTCTACATATAGAAAGACATGGAAATGGGGTAGGGGACAGGACAGGGTCTTGGCTATGTAGTTCAGGCTGGCCTTGAACTCATGGTGAGCCTCTTTCCTCAGCCTCCCAAGTGCTGGGATTACAGGCATGCGCCACCCTGCCTGGGTTTTACTAGCATCATTTGTAATAAGCAGACCTGCTGGAGTCCCCCAGCAAGTGACGAATAAACCACCAGTGTGTCACATCACAATGGAACATTACTCAATCACAGAAAGAAATGAGCTAGTAATTCCCAACAGCCCAGGTGTCACTCAAAGTAACTGTGCTGCATGCAAGAAATCAGACAAAAGCCACAGACTGCACCAGTTTGCTAATGGTGCCGTAGCCAAGGGCCCAGATGAGGGCCCTAACCACCAGGCAGGTAGGTCTCTTCTCAGTCTTCTCTTGGCTAGAAGTCCAAGGTCAAGGTTGGTGCATGTCTGGTTTCTTCTGAGGCCTCTCGCTCGAGCCTGCAAGTGTCTTCTGGTCTTTCCATGTGCATCTGTGTCTCAATCCCTCTTCTCATGAGGACGCCAATCACTGGATGAGGCTCTGCCCCCATCATAGCCTCATTTTAACTTAGTTACCTCTTTGGCTACTTTGTCTCCAAATATAGCAGCTCTGGGGTCCTGGGGCTTAGGACTTGGAAAGATAAGCTCTAAAATCTGGCAGCTCGAGGTCAGAGCATAAATGCCGCCATAGATCGTCTCTGGTAAGATTGAGATGTCAGGACAGAATTTTGTGAATTTCTTTCTTGGGGTCCCCACGGGGCTTGCAGAGCTCACTCACCTGGAGACCTACACACCCTCTGCAGGGCACGGCACCAGCATCCCCCTCCTCTGGGGTGAGCAAGGGTTCCATGCCCCGTTCCCTCGGAGGCTGTGGTCAATCCCACCAAAGGATTTCAGGGTGCCTGGAAGGAACCGGCACAACACGTGCAGGGCGGGGACCCCTCACGGGTCCCCTGTGGCTCCTGGGTCTGTGGTGACAGGTATCACCGATGGGAATCAAATCACCCAGTGCTGGATGGGACCTGAGTTGGGCACCTGGACATGCAGGGGCATTGGTGAGGGGGAGGGACGATGAGTGTGGGTGTGTGGCATGGTAGGCATATAGGTGCAGGGCAGTGTGCATGGGTGTCTAAGTCACAGGCATGTGAATGTTGGGGTCCCTTTCCCCTGCTGCACCTACAGTGTGGAGCCTGCACTTGTGCCTCGGGGGCTGTGCCCTGGAACCCTAAACCCCTGCACCCCTGAACCAGTCACATCCTTGGTCCTGGGCCCTTTGCCTTGACCCTCACCCCAGTCCCAGCCCTGTATCTGCATTGACTCCGAAGGCTCTCACAGGTGACCAGCATTGCTGTCCCCCATCCCTCCACCCAGCTCTGCTCCTACAGGACAGGCGCCCGACCACAGCGAGCTCCCCAACGGGTGACAGAAAGGTGGGGGGGCCTCATGGGCCAGACGCTTGGCATGCTGCAGCCCCAGGCCACTCTTGGGACCTCAGACGCACTTCGCAGTGGTCTGCAGTGGTCTCCGAGGCTCAGCGGGCACCTCTGTCCTCTGGCTGCCCCTGACCCAGATGGCAAGGCCTCTGCCCATAGTATGCCCTTGGGCCTAATTTAAGCAAGCTTCATCTCTGGACTTGGTTTCACAATGGAGATTTCTTGCGGCCAGGGGAGCAGGCAGAGCTGAGGGTGCCAAGAGCATGAGCAGACACCGATCAGTGCGTGCTCAGGAGGACAGAGGCGCTCCTGCCCTGCAGCCCTCCACGCAAGTCTCCTGTGCAGAGCGCTATGCTCAGCGGGTGCGGCTGCTAAGTCAGGGGGCAGAGAGGGTCAGATTCCAACTACGTGCCTTCCTCAAGGTCAGGGTTCATCAGGCACTCATCCCCCAGTTTTAATTGGAGGAACCACTGGGTGTTCCCAACTTCCCATTTTGCCAAGTAAGCAATATATATATATATATATATATATATATATTTGATATAAGTTTTTGAGACTGGGTCTTGCCATGTAGTCCAGGCTAGCCTCAAATTCACAGTGATCCTCTTGCCTCACCCTCCTAAGGGCAGGGACTACAGCTGTGAGCCACCATGCCCAGCTTTTGCCAAGTAAGAACTTTAAAGACAGCAGCATTATGCTTTTCTGAGCATTCTGTGAAAGAAAGGCTGGCTTGCCTTTCCTTGTGGAATTATTCAGTCTCAGAATAATGACCAGACAATGGCCTTTAACTGGACTGTAGGGAGTTTTATGAAAATCCTGCTCCCCCCCTTGCCCTTTTTTCTTCTATTTGGCTGCACCTCTGGGCTGTGCCCTCAGGCCCCATGGTGCACTGCAGATCTGAGGTTCCTCTCTCCCCGGGCTCCCTCTCTCCCTCTGGGCCGGTTCCTGGCTCCAGTGGGCCTCTGCATTCTTGATTTTCCACACTGACACTTACATAGGTGTATTAGTTACTTCTCATCACTAAAACCAAATACCTGACACCTGTAGTCTGAAGCAGGAGACGTTTATGAGGCTCACAGTTTCAGAAGGTTCGGTTCATGGCTGGCTGGCTCCGAGGCAGGAACAGCACGGCGAATGGGCCTGGCAGAGGACAACTGCTCACCCCATGGCAGCCAGGAAGCACAGGGATAAGAGAGGAGACAGGAGGGAGATGAGCCCTTCAAAGAGACCCCACCAGTGACCTGCCCTCCCCACCCGGGCCCTGCCTCCAGACCGGGCATTTAGCTGTGGACTCACCCATAGATGAATCCACCAGTGAGCTCAGCTTGCCACCATCCAACCCCTTCTGAAAGTTCCAGCTCTAAACACAGGACTTCTGAAGGACATTTCTGTGGGCCAAGGAATACCCAGTTCTCTGTTCCCCACAACCCTGGCTACCTCCTTGTCACAAAAAGACCAGGGAGTAGAAAGTTTGGATTTCGTGGACAGCCCTGCAGTGGGCCAAGAAGAGAGGAAGAATTTGAACCAAGCAGCTGAGGGACGGAAACAAATTCACCACCCCTGTAGAAAGACAGGGGCCACTGACGGTCTGACACGAAGACTGGCGGGGGACAGACGTCTCTGGTGTAGATGCTGTGCACCACAGCCGCCCTACCCTGCCCATTACTTTCCCCTTCCCCAGACAGCATCCCTTCCCGTCCTCCTCATCTCATGGCCACAGTCCAGCCAGGGGCCCTTCCTCTCTGCCTCCCTGTCCCCACTACAAACTTCTCAGATACAGCCCATGTCTCCCTGTGAGGCCACCGGACAGTACTTCCTGTTCTCGTTGCCTGCAGAGCTGAGGCCTGTCCAAATACTCCATAATGGAAACAGGATGGGGCTGGGGGTGCAGCTCAGTGGTACAAAGCACCTGCCTGGCAAGCGCAAGGTCCTGAGTTTGAGCCCCAGTACCGAAAAAAAAAAGAAATAGGATCATGTCAGGGAAGAAAATGCCTTTGTTTAGGAAAATGTCTGGCACGGGGATAATGAAGAGACCCTCAGGGTCGGGTAGAGAAAGTCAGACTCCAACCAAAACAAACTCAAGAACCCTTGGAGTTGTCTTGCATATAAAAGAATGGGCGATAGGGAAGAGAGGAGGGAAGGAAGAAATGGGTGGAGGTACAGGCAACAGAGCAGAAGGTGTTGGCAGAAATGGTAGAGAAGGGCTAATATCCCGCCAGAAGCTGTCTGCTTTGCAAGCTGCAGCCCCCTCCCCCAGCTACCACAGCCTTCAGCAAAGCCACACACGTCTTTGGTGACTATTATTATTATTTTATTATTTTAGACAGGGTCTCACTATGTAGTTCAGGCTGGCCTCAAATTCATGGCAATCCTCCTGCCTCAGCCTCCTGAGTGCTGGGATTACAGGAGTACACCACCATACCTGGCTCCTTTGGGGTAGAAGGAAAGAGGCTGTACCCTGTGTGGCCTGTTGCTGAGATGGAGACCCCGCAGGGCACAGAATCAGAGCAGGAGACAGGGCAGAGCCAGACGTGGGGACGGGCAGTGGCCTGGAGAGGGCTCCACCAGCCGTGAGAGGACTTGGACCCGCCAGAGGCCCCAGGGAGGGATGGAGGGAATTCTGCCTGGATTGGTTCTGGGCCAGGCCCGAGGAAAGCTGGCCATACTTTGTGACCATGTCATCCCTGGGGTAGCCTGCATGTGCCTTGAGGCAGAGATGTCACTAGGCAAGCCCACTCCTGCAGCAAGAAATCCGGTCCCTGTCTAGTGTGGGTCCATGCTCTAGTGATGATCAGAATTCAGCTAAAGCAGCAGCAAGAATTCACAAGCAGTGGCTTTCACTGGATGGTAAGTCTGGCCCATTATTATCTTAGTCCTGGCTTTTCTTTTTCCATTGATCAAAATTGATCAGTTTTTTAAGATGGTTTTACAATTAGCCCAAGCTGGCCTTGCACTAATGGCGATCCTCCTGCCTCAGCCTCCTGAGTGCCAGGATTACAGATGTGCACCTCCACACCTGGCTGATCGTCGTTACCCAAGGCTGTGGCATTCTTTTCCCAAGATCCCCCATGTCAGCCAGATCAGAATATCAACCATGACCGTGGCCTCCTTTCGGCTACTTTCGTCCAGCTCCTCTCCCCGGCTCAGAGGCAGCTGCTCCCGTGAGGGCTCCTCCAGGGTTGTGCACCAGCGCTATAAATATCCTGGCTGGGCCCCTCCTTGGCACTGGGGCCGGGAATTTGAAAGAGTGAGCCCTCAGCTTCGCAGTTGCCCAATCTCCCTCTCCGAGCCTCCAGGCACCGGCTGGCTCCACTTCCCATGGCTCAGAAAGCCCCGGCGGAGACAGATTGCTGTCCGCTCCTCCAGCTCTGCTGCTTTTCAACACATTGTCTGCCTGAGAGACAGAGCTCTGCGCACACCAGCCCACTGGTTCCAGCACAATGCCTGCAGGGAGGGGAGGAGGGAAAGGAGCGGCTTCTCTCGCAGGTTTAAAAGAAGTCATGATCTGTGCTCCTTGGAGTCTTTGTTTTGTTTGCATCCTGGGAATCCAACCCAGAGATTTTGCACAGAGCTACCTCTGTAGCTCTTTAATTTCTTATTCTGAGACAGGCTCTTGCTAAGTTGCCCAGGCTGGGCTCAAACTTGCAATCCTCCTGCCTCGGCCTCCCAGATGTGAGCAGGACAGAAGCCATCTTATGCTTCTGTCTGATTCTAAACTTACTTTCTGAGTCTAAACTCACTTGTGAGAACTGTACAACCTAAGTATGCCTAAGTGATGACTTGTGTGGTAACCATACATCATGATAACCACACGGCCTGCGTGCCAAAACACTTACCTTGTAAGCCCTTTCATGACACTTGTGAAAATGTGTTTTCTAAAAAAATGTGTTTCTTCCACCACAGGACTAGCCTGTGTTATGTGCACACACTGGAAGATAGACACATGCCGTCTGTATCCAACTCCCCACAGCGTAAAAGGCAAAGCTTTGGCTGCTCCTTGGCTTGGTTTTGGGCTGCGCACTGTGGATTCTGCCCTCTGCTGCTCTTCACAGAGCTGGGGCTTGAGCTCCACAACTTTCTGTGAGTGTCCCTCTGCTGGGCCGGCTCCTGGGCGATCCCCGTCTTGGGGTTGCTGTGACTTCTGGTGCTTCAGGTTCTCCAAGGGATTCGGCCGGAGGCGCAGAGATCCTGCAGGGTTGGTGCCGCCTCCGGCTCCCAGCTCTGCTGTGGTGATCTCCCTCCGCCTTGCTGTGCATGCAATAAAAGTTCAATAAACCATTGCATTTGGATTGCTCGACTCTGGGGGTCTTAGGCAGATGTGCTGACTCCCTTTGGCTCTTCCAAGCCCCAGGGTGGCCTAACTCTGAGGGCCTTTTGGCCTAGAGAGTGGCTTCCATGCCCACTTGCAGCACCAGGTGGACACCGCCACACCAGGTGTACATCCTCTGTAGTCGTCCTGGAGGGCTGGCTTCCCATCAGCCCTGGGGAGCTGTCTGGCAGGCTCTCGGATGCCCCAAATCACTGTGGTCACTTCGGGCTAACAGTACACTATTGGCAACAGGGGCTTGTTGATGTGTTGCTCAGCATGGGGGGAAGTTGAGGCAGGGTCTTTCCTGGTGCGCCTTTGCAGCCCTCCCTCCCTTCCTGGGTCTTCCATGGCTGTGAGCGGGGACAGCACCCAGCCACCTGCTATTTCCCCTCAAAACCTCCATGGGGTTGGAGTTAGGGCCTACCACACCCTTTCCTGTCTTGAAGAGTCTCAGGATGTGACTGACACAAGCTGTCTGGTTCCCAGGCTCCTGGGTTGCCTGTCACTTCTCAGGGGCATCCTCTTCCTATCCTCAGCAGGGTTAGGATAGGAGGGGCTGTGTCAGCACCTAGGACTCTCTCTAGACAAATCAACTTTCAAATTCCCAACCTCCATTTGGGAGGCTGAGGCAGGAGGATCACTGTGAGTTCAAAGCCAGTCTAGGCAACACAGTTCAAAGCCAGACGGAACTACAGAGTGCTACCCAGTCTCAAAAATAAAAACAAAAACTTGCAACTCAACCCTTCTGGCCTAGCCACGCTCCACCCATGGGCAGTCACCGGCTCTCAATCACGTCTTCATCGTGCTTGCTGAGCTAGGCCAGCACCTCACACTGGAACACGGGAGCCGCTGGCACCTACTGCTTTGTTCTGTGCCTCAGGACCTTGGCCAGCTTGAAATGGAACTGGATTTTAACATCTTGTTTCATTTATATTTGCTGAGGGTAGTAGGCCAGCAGTTAGGTTTAATAGCACAGCAAGTCCTCTTTGACTTATTGATGTTCCAGGCATTTCCCATGTCCTACAATTACCATAGTTACACCCAGGGAGGGAAGGTTGGCAAGTGGAGTAGTCTTTGTGCCTTGGGCTACTAGTGGCTTTAGAATTGTTGGTCACCACATGGTCATAAATGGCTGCTGCTGCTCCAGAAATTGTGCCCACAGTCAAAGCAGGCAAAAGAAGAAAGGCATAGTGTTTGTGCTATATTGCAAGAAAAGCAAAACCTCTTCCAGAAGGTCCCAAGCAGACATCTATGTGTCTGTCCTTGTGCAGAAGCAGGCCAGGTGCACTTGACTTTCTCCCAGTAGAGCTGGGCAAGGGAGGATAAAGTGGGAACAATGATGTGTGTGTTAGTCCAGCCCAGTGTCTGCCTCGGAAGGCGATCACGTGAACCAAGATGGTGGCTGTCATCATGACTGAGGAACACAAGGGGCTCTCATGAGTGGTGTACTGCAGATGGCTCACTGGACAGAAGGACTTCCTGTTCCGGTTTTAGGCATATCCTCCTGATTCTCCTATGGCTGCTGTGCAGGTGGGTGCATGATATGGCATTTTCCACTGTGATGCTGGGTGTTACTGCAGTGGAATTTCAACTGTGACCCGAGAACATTCAGTATGACAAAGTGACCTGGGAGGGCTGGTGTCCTGGGGGCCCTGTTTCCAAGTTCTGAACAAACAACTGAGCAGGATGCTCAGAAGGAGTAAGGAGGGAAGTACACTCTGCTGCGACAGGGAGGCCAGGGAGAAGGACTCACCCCTCTGCTAGGGGCAGCACTGGGTCTCGGCAGGGCCTGGGACTGTGGGCGGGTCTCCATGGGGATGGGCAGGCATCGTGGCCCAATGTGGTGCCAAGACTCCCCCCACACATCATGAAGGGGTGGGATTTTAGAGGCAGTGTCATGGCGCCCAAAGCCCACTGGTCAGCACCTCGATGGGTCACACCCTCTTGGTTTTGTTCGTACTGGGGAGTCCTAGGTGACCTGCTTACTGGCTCTCTGATATTTTGCCCCAGTCATCCGTACTTGCTCTGATTTTGCACAGCTTTCTGTTGCTTACTCACGCTTGGTCTGCTTCCTGTCAGGAGAGAGACACAGGCAGGCAAAGATATCTCAGCCCTTCAGGGCAGAGGAGGGAGGGCCTCTGAAATACCTGTGCAAAATGAGAAGATTTGGGCTCACACCTGTGTTCCCAGTGCTCAGGAGTCTGAGGCAGGAGGATTATGAGTTTGAGGCCAAGCTGGTCTACATAGAGAGACCCTGTCTCAAAAAACACAGTGCAGAGGGGTTGCAACTTCCCGTCCACCTGTAGCATGCTGGTGGTTAGGAGAATGGGACGAATTTTGTGATGTAGGCAGCAGTGGGTGCAAAGACAATGACTTGGGAATGTCTTTACTTTTTGAGTTTTTAAAATTTGTACATATATAATAATTACATTCGTGGTGGGAAGTTGGTACATGTATATCTCAATTCTCTCATTCTTTTCCCTCCTGTCCCTTCAACCACAATTTTTTTTTTTTTTTTTTTAGGGTCAGATCTCACTATGCAGTCCAGGTTGGCCTTGAACTCACTGTGTAGCCCAGGCTGGCCATGAACTTGCAGTGATCCTCCTGCCTCAGCCTCCCAAGTGCTGGGATTACAGGCATGTAACGCCACACCTGGCTTTTGAGATAGGGTCTCACAATGTAGTTTAGGCTGGCCTTGGACTATGTAGCTCACGCATTCAAGTTCAGTTTTTAATAGGAACAAAAGAATATTTTGTACACAGCATTCATTTTCTTTTTGTTTTTGTCTTTTTGAGACAGGGTCTCACTATGCAGGTCAGGCAGAACTTGTGCTCACTTTGTAGCCCATGCTGGTCTCGAACTCACAATGGTCCTCCTGCCTCAGCCTCTCCAGTGTTGGGATTACAGACGTCTGCTACCACGCCTGGCTATATACAGCATTCAATATCGAGCTATTCCTCAGTAATTTTAAGATATCAATATTTCAGTCAGTTTCTAGAACAAGATTTTTATCTCTGTAAATAAAAAACCTCTATTTGAAAAAAACACAACACAAAACCCCCCACAAAATAAAACAAAAATGGAGGCAGCCTTGATATTAATTTTTATTTTATGCAGCTGTATCTCACTTTGTGATTGTTTCTATGTAGGCTTTTTCTGGGTAGAATTGGCGAATAGTGGCATGATGGTGCATGCTATAATCCCAGTACTCAAGAGGCTGAGGCAGGAGGATCACAAGTTTGAAGGCAGCCTGGGCAACTTAGTGGGCAACCTGTCTTACAATAAAGGCAACCTGGGCAACCTGTCTTACAATAAAGAAAGAGGTTGGGAATGTAGCTCAGCATGCTCTGGGTTGTAGTCCCAGTACCACACACACACACGCACACACACACAGAATTGTTATATACACGTTGAATTTCTGGTCTCAAATTAGCTTTTGTGTCTGAATCTTTCCCTAAGGGATTAAGTGATCCTGAAGGTCGCTGGCTGGCTTTCTCACTAGATCTGTGCTGTTTGTTTGACTATGGCTCCCTGCAGCCTGTTCTTCCCTCTAAATAGCTCTAGATTTGCAGGCTTGGTGACATTTTCTGTCTGTCGCCCTTGTTATCCGACAGTGTTGGGTGTGAGCTGCACTCAGGACCACAGGCAGGCTTGTGAGTTTCGGAAGGAAGTCTGTCTAAAAGTGAGCAGGAGGGATGGTTAGTGCTGACGTCACTGCCTGTATCCCTGGCTGCACGACGGAGGACACCCAGATCGGCGTTTTAGGTTTGCAGCTGCTCCAGTCCTCAGCTTTGACAATGTCCTGTCCCGGAGCCCCAGGCGTGCTGCCTGGACATCTCCAGCCAGTACCCTAAATCGGAAGTCATCTCCATTTCAGGGCAGCAGTGTCTCCCCGAGTATTCCATGACCAGGCAACACTGACATGCAGGCACAGGCATCTTGTAGGGACCAGATTGTCCCCTCGAGCCACCACACAGACCCAGTGCTGAGATAAGGATCAAGCAGCCCGAGGCAAGGCCAGGCTTCCCCACCGTGCCAGGGACACCCCCAAAGCTTGCCTTGGCCCCTTTCTATAAAACCCAAAGTTCCTGCCAGCCCCCGGCAGACAGGTCTGTCCCCTGTCCTTCCCAGTGCAGCTGATCTAAGTGCCTTTCCCCTACTGGGTCCCTGACTGATATCTTGGGACAGGTGGCCGAGCATGGCCCATTGGGGTCACAAAGCTGGGGCTTTCACCCTAAAAACTCCAGTAACAGCACTATATATGCTCTGTTTAAACCAAATATTGCTTTTTTCTATGGTAGGTTTTCTTATAACACTAGTTATCAATATATGATGCAACTCATTTAAAAATCTGGCTTGTGAGGCATGGTGGTGCATGCCTATAATCCCAGCACTCAGGAGGCTGAGGCAGAAGGATAGCTACTAGATCGAGGCCAGCCTGGGCTATGTGGTGAGACCTTGGCCCCAAAAATAAGTAGAAAAATCTGGCTACATAAAAATATATGAGCTTCAGTGTCATAAGCGCCTGCCTGGCAAGTGCAAGTTCCTGAGTTCAATTCCTGATACACAGGACTCCATAAAGTAAGGCCTACTTAAATGCATGTGGACTTATGTGAAGGAGAATGGGTTTGTAGACAGGCCTTGGTATGTTTATTCCCAGAAGTTCAGCCGCTTTGTGCCCAAGGCCTGCCATCGAATCCCTCCGCCATGTTGGAGGACGACGCTGGGGCAGGCAGAGGGAGGTGGCACTGATGTTTCTGGCAGGAATGCTCCTGCTCAGCCCTGAGGGCTTGGTGCTTCTCCTGCCCGGAGAATTCAGCCAGGTCAGCGGTGCACAACAAGCCCTCAGACACAGGAGTGTTATTTAGTCTAGAAACCCTCGGAGGGAGTATCTGCTTGCAGTGAAAAATCTCTGGAATTTCTCTGCTCCTCTCTGTCCAAAGTCCCTGTATCTTCGAGCCTGCCTTGAAAAGCTCGCGCACACCTGCACTCTTGTCCTGGGCTGGCCACCTGGGCAGACTCTGGGACTGTTGTCCCCACCCCTTGGAGACTGGCTGTGCCCGGGGGGGGGTGTGGTGGGGGGTCAGGATCAAGATGCTTTTATGTTTCTTTGGTTTTCATTTTTGCTGTTTGAGCTGGGGTCTCACTATGTCATCCAGGCCGGCCTTGAACTTGTGGCATTACTCCTGCCTCAGCCTCCCAAGTGCCGGGATTAGAGGTGTGCGCCACCATAAAATCACATTTTATATACCCGGGGAAGCTAAGGAAGAAAATCCTCTTAACCTTCCCATTTCTCTTCATAATCGAGTGATGGGACAATTTCATACCTGGGTGCAGAAGGAGGTATGTGCTTGTTTCCTGACACCAGACCTTATTCTCAACCCCTAACACATCACTCCACTGCCCTATTTCCTGCCTCTATTTACCTTTCTGAAATTTTCCTTCCCTCTCTCCCCAAAGGCCACGGAGGATGACAGATATGAGTGTATTTACTACTTTACGTGTGTGTGTGTGTGTGTGTGTGTGTGTGTGTGTGTATGTGGTACTGGGGGTTGAACCCAGGCAATCACACTGGGCTAGATCCTCAGTCCCTTTTTACATTTTTAATATTTTATTTTGAGTCAGGGACTCACTAAGTTTCTAAATTGCCTGGGCTGGACTCAAACTTGAGATTCTCCCACCTCAGTCTCCCAGAGTGCTGGGATTACAGGCATGTGCCACCTCTTGAGTGAGTTTATTTAGATCAGGCCTGCCAGGACCCAGGGGGAATCCTGGGCCTCCCTAGGACACTCAGGGAAGGCCCCTGACTTTGAGCGTCTGCCTCGTCCTTCCGTGAAGATGGAAGCTCGGTGCCCCCTCTGCCCCTCACACTGGCCTGGTTTCCACCTGAGCTGGGTCTCAGTGGTAAGGCAGGAGACCTGATCTCCCTCTCCTATAAATATCTTCCTCATGCCAGCCAGCAGGAGATGGGAAAGTGGAAGCCAATCTCAGGGAAAGAGGGCGCCCTTTGGAAATCAAGAAGTATTCAAGCACCAGGTATGCGGGTTTTAAAGCAAAACCTGCTTACATTGCACTCAGAGCAGCAGTGCCTGGCACAGGATGGCCCAGGTTCTTCTCAGCCCCTGGACCTTGCTGGGCATGCTTGGCATCACGTGAATTTGTTGCAGCAAGCACTGTGGCCCAGTCTCTGCTTGCGGCTCAGGTTTCCAGTCTAGGAGTTTGTTTTCGAGGTTCTATGCTAACCCTCTCTCATTCCAATACACATACACACACACACAAGAGCTGTTTTTCAAAATGCAGTCATACATGGGAATTTTATGACATCGGGCCTTTAAAAATGTGGAAAGTTTGGTTTCAAAATACTTGACAGGGCAAATAATCACCCTCTTGGTTCGCAAGCCCTCTGCCTACAGCTCACTGCTGCACCCAGGCCGGGGATAAGTGGGCATTCATATATGCCAGGCTGGGCACCGCTGCTGCTGGTCTGGAAATATTTTCCCTTCCAACAGGAATAGAGAGGTTACTTCAGGGTCGCTCACAAGCTCACAAAAGGCTGTTTGAGACGAAGGAGAAGAAGCTGAGGTTTGCTGGGAGAAGCTGGGAGCTTCGAGATGACAATGCCATGTCCCCACTGGAGGCCAGCGAGGAGGCGCCATGAGGACCCCGGGGTCGCAGCAGGGATGTAGGGGACCCAGGTGGATGTCCCTACTTGCTTGGATGTCCCTGTTACTGGTTTCTGGTCCTGTTGCTGGCTGAGGGCAGCTGTCCCTTTTCCTGCAGCTTGGTGTTTTGCCTGCCAATGCGTGGTGACCCTGCAGATGGCTCCCCAGCCCCGATGCTCACCAATGCCCAGAAAGGTGACAGTGTTTCGCACACACTTCCCGCCCAGAACCTATAAGAAGCCCGGCCCAGGAAGCCAGGTCAGAGCAGATCGTGCATTCTTGTTACAGGAGGTGCTGTGCATCCCATCCCCCAGGGGCCCCGCTTTCCCATTGTGTCCAGAAAGCTGTTCTGGGGAAGTGGAAGGGTGGAGAAAGGGAGTGAGAGGGCAGGCATGACAGTCCTCACCCAGTTCCTCAAGGGCATGTGGCCGCTTTGGGTCTGTAAAAGTGCCATGCATCTAGGTCAGTGCTGTGTGCCATGGACACTCAGGAATTATCAGTGTGTGTATGTGCGTGTGTGTGCATGTGTGGCCACGCTGGGCACTGTTGGGCACCAGGCTGTGCATGAGAGTTGAAGCTTCCTGCCCACGAGCAGCTGGCATTTGATGGGAGAGGCAGAGAAGAAAACGAGTGGATGTGCTATGGAGACCAAAGCTGGAAGGACATCGTGTGCAGAAGGGGCGGGCTCTGGGGTAGAGGGTGGCCAGGAAGGCCTCAGTGGGGAGGGGCATGGGAGGGTGACTGAAAGGAAAGGAGGACCCCAGAAGAATCCCAAGTGGACAGAAGGGCATGCGCCAAAGGCCTGGGGTTGGCAGTATCTGGTGTGTGTAAGATTCTGCAGGGCAGTCGCTATGGCTGCGGCTGACGGGGCAGAGAGCAGGGCCAGGAGGCCAAAGAGGGACAGGGATGAGCATTACTGGGGGCCTGCCGGAGTTGGATGTGTCCCCTGACTTCTGGTGTTGGAAACTGGATCTCCAGTGTGGGAGTATAGGAAGGGGGCCTTCCAGAGGTGTTAGCTTTGGAGGGCTTTGCCTTCTGAATGCTTAATGCCCTGATTGGGGGTGACTTCATTCTGAAAGACTGGGTTGGTCCTCTTGTGTCTCTGCTTTCTGTCACTCTCTTATCTAAAGGGTGGCAGCTGGGAGTAGTGGTGCAAGCCTGCAATCCCAGCTCTTAGGAGGCTGAGACAGGAGGATCACTGTGAGTTGGAGGCCAGCCTGGACTATATGGTGAGATCCTGTCTCAAAAGATCAAAATTAAAAATAAATAAATATAAAAATAAACGGTGGGCTTGGCCCTTGCAGGACATTTCCAAACACCTCTCTCCAATGAAGTGTCAGCATCCCCAAAGGGTCCAGATAATTTATTTTCCTCAGGAGCTCAAACTGCCTGTCTCAGGTCCCAGCTACTCTCCCTGCCTCTGCTGCTACCCAAATGCCCTCTCCTTGCTGTCAATTCTGTAGCCCGTTTCCTTGGGCCCTCACTCAGGTGTCCGTGGCCAGAGACGGCCCCTTTTCCTATGTGAACATTGCAGGCCTGAGTCCCAGGCTTCTGGTCAGGAGACTAGACGCGGACCTGGGCCGCCACCCTCTGGCGGCGGAGGAGGAGGAGCTTGTGAACTTGTCTTCTGGGAGCTGGTGACTGGTCCCCCTGCTTGAATCTGATTCCTAAACCATCTCCTCCTTCCGGTACCCACCAACAACCCCGCCCTGATGGTGCCTTAGCGATCATCACCTATGAAACCATCACGGAACGCGATGCCACGGCGATCGGGATACAGACCGGAAGGGAGCTTTCTCTTTGCTTCCTCCTGCCTTATCTCACCAAGATGAAGGGATGTGGCCCACAGGATCATACACTGTATCGCTGCCATCATCCTGCACTTCTGCTCAGGCCTCAGATGAACAGGCCGGGGACATGTCAGCCTTTTGCTGCTTCTAATGTCATTTGTCACTGCTGTAGAGGGCCACTTCTCCCTCCGCCCTCAACAGTTTCCCCAGGGACCTCTGTGGACTCCAAGGGTGTTAGTGCACAAATGTGTGATCTTGGAATGAGCGTCTTGAACCCTTCTGTTTTGTGTTTGCTGGTGGGGTTGGGGTAGTGGCTGCCCAAGGAGACCCTGTGGCCTGTGGGGACACCTTTACCTTTAGAGGTGGCTTCCTAGGTACTGAGTGACTCTGTGGAGTCATCCCGGAATAAATTACTTTCTGAAAAAGCTCCTGTTCTGTTTCCTGGCAGTTCAGCTGCTCAGGAAGGGGGTCAGCCAGGCAGCAGGGTGTGGCAACAGGGGGTGCAGGTTGGAGAGGGAGCCACAGGGCAGGGGGACCCTGGGATGTGACCTCAGCACGCTGAGGCTGTGGTCAGCTCAGACTGGCTTCTATAGGGATCGGCGCTAGAGCCAGGCCCTGAGAATTCCGAGAGCAGGTGGCCCAGGAGCCATCACACCAGGTGGGATCAGGCCATGGTGGGGGCGGCCTCGCGCTGAGCCGCAGCTGTGCTGGGAACTGAGCTCACCTGTGAGGTCAACGCTGAATCAGATACCAGCAGGCCCAACCTAGAAGAGTGGAAACACAGGGCCCTTTCCATCATCGCCGAGCTGCCAATTGGACTTGGCAGGAGAATCTTGAAATATGTCAATCGGAGTGAGTTCATGAGCTTTCCTTGCCAGCTTCATCAGAAGCCAATTGCCTGGTTGCGGATGAAATGATTTGTATTAAAACACTTTACTTACATTTTAGTTGTTAGATTCCAAATAATGGACTGGAAAGCAGTGTAGTCTAGCAACTGGAAGACAATATTGGGAAGCCGGCGGTTGGCGCCCTGTCCCAGCTGCATCTGTAGCTGGCCGTGCGGGGCCAGCAGTCACCATGCTGGGCCCCGTGACCAAGCAAGCGGCTGCGGGGGGGGGGGGGCAGGGAAGCGGCGGAGCCGTGGGTTTTTGGTCCCAGAGCAGCAGGGGCTGGGCTCCAGCTGCTGTTGTGCTGTTTGGACACGCACTGCAGGGGTGTGTGGCCGCCCGGGGAGCTGGGATTGCTTGGTGGTTAGGCACCCTGCACAGTTCCTCCGTGCCCTGGCCATGTAGTGCACACAGGAGATCGAAGAGTCAGTGTGTTCTACGTCATCCCTGAGGCCACTGTTTGCAGTCAAGTTTCACCATTCGGGGGAGAAATAATTTTCAAGCGTTCTTCGCTTGTTCTCATTTCCATGAAGAAGTGGTGGAAGGGTGCTGTGTGGAGGTGGAACGTGGAGCCAGTCGGCCTGAGTTCAAATCCCAGCTCTCCCTCTCATGAGAGGGGTGACCTTGGATGGGTCACTTCATCCCTCTCTCTGTCCTTTTTGTTTGGTTGTTTTTATAGGGTCTCTCTATGTAGCTCAGGCTGGCCTCAAACTCACAACCATACTCCTGCTGTTGAGGAACCCCAGGGAGGTCACCACACTGTGCTCTGATTTCCTCTGGAAGTGACAGCGTTGTGCTGTTTTCTGGGTCACCTAGAGCTGAAGGGACGGGCACATGACCAGAGTCCCCCGGCAGGTGGGGACGCTGTTTCTTCAGCTCAGGACTTGAGCTGTTGCTGTTCATCAGTCTCGCAAAGTCCTGTTTCCTTCATTATTTTTTTTTTAAATTTTATTTTAAAGACAAAAGAATGGAGACATATGAACCAGAAAAGCCATAAACAATACAGAAGATACAAAGTTATACAGAATATAGTAGGGAATTAGAACTGGATGTTGTATTACATAGTTATCTTCACATTAGTTAACACAAAAACATTAAAGGAAATACCAAATTATAGATAAGATAGTAGGGA
>PVLD010022812.1:0-28597 GCA_004027595.1 Dinomys branickii | reverse complement strand
CTGTAACCGCGCTTGCAAAAACCCCTCCTCCCTTTGTTCTAAAGCATATAAGCCCTGCTCGGGCCCAACTCGGGGCTCTCTGTTCCTGTGTGTTCAGTGAGCCCCACGCATGCCTGGATAATAAAGACCCCTTGCGAATTGCATGAGTGAGTGTCTGTTGGTGTCTTCCTACACGCGGCGGGCATCTGCACCCCCACAGGGTTACAGACTTAAAAGCATGCTGTCACCTGAGTTACCAGCTGATTCAAATGACCTTAACATTGGCTTTCTCACAGTTCAAAAAAATTTAGGATAATTAACAAAAAATTCAATATAATTAACAAGAATTCCTTAAGAGTGGGGAGAGATTATTGGGCAGGACTACAATTAGTGAATAGAGGGGTGGCCAACATTTATTCATTAATAGGAACCCCCAGTGATCTCCATAGTCTCTTGGGAGGCACCCCAATAATTTGGTCATTTAATCAAAGGAAAGTTTTTCAGTAAAAATTACAATAAGATTTTCTCATAAAAGATGCTCTTGGTACAAAACTAAATTGAAAAAAGGTTTTCACATTTGTATGGTAATTCATTAGTGTTAATCTCATGGTGTATTAAATGTATGCATGAGTCCAGAATGAATGAAGACTTCAGGTCTTCCAAAATGTAAAGCAAAGATTATTTATTGTGATAAGACTTTCCTTCTGATTCAAACTTCTGCCTTTAAGAAAAACTTGTGATGTGTATCCCATTAAAGGACAACAAATTAGATAAAAGCTTATGTATAAGATAGAAATAACTAGTTAAAAGGGTAATGTAGCTGGGTGTGGTGGCACAAGCCTGTAATCCCACCACTTGGGAGGCTGAGGCAGGAAGATCGTTGTGAGTTTGAGACTAGCTTGGGCTACAAAGTGAGCTCAATGCTAGCCTAGATTGCATAACAAGACCCTGTCTCAAAAAGACAAAAAAAAGGTAATGTTATGTCAAAATGAAAATTTAAGTATGTTACAAAATGTCAACATGATTGTCATGTACACTGTTATGTATGGTTTTGATTTCTAAATTTCTGTGCGAAAATATGTAACTGTTATCTGTTAACATTCTATGAAGATTTAAATATTAGGATATCCATAGTTGTAAGAAAATAACTGTTCCATTTTTGTGTTCTAAGGTGTTTGGTATTCAGATCACATAGCAATATTAAGCTTACTGCCTGTATTACAATGTTACGTCATTAATCTTCTCTTTTGGACAACAGGTTTGCAGACCAAAACTTAGAGACATAAATTGGGCTAAGAGGACAGCCAATATTTTGGCCACAGCCTCCAAGGGCATCAGTAAAGACCCAGGGCATGAGATAACCTCTGCTGTGACATCCTGTATCTCAGTTGAGTATCTGATATTCTAATCACGGAGACTATGGAACCACAAAGGAAAGTGATTCCACAATGTACAACGTGCCTAAGAAGAGTCACCAGGAGAGAAAAAATCTCTCAAGCTTTCACAGAAAGCAACTTGGTCAAGCAGTGGCCATGACTTATCCAGATGGCTGACACTGACAGAAAATCTAGAGATGCGGTACTTGGTTCCAAGGTGATTCCTGAAGAGACTTAACTGATATTGACAGATACCAAAATTTTAACTTTTTATTTATACAGATCTCACTTTAACTTGGTCCTAAACATTCAGCAGAAAAAAGTAGCCACAAGATGTATAAAAGCAATGTCATAGTAATAGGTTAGCTGTAAAAGGATCAAGTCCTCGACATCCTCTGACTATTGCCCGCCAGACTGATAACTGGACCCTGTTATGGACTTTGGATTATATTCATCAAGCACAGCTTTTCCAGCTTCAACTGAACACCCATTACTTCTGCAACTAAACAGAAAAGGGAGCTATGTTGGGAGCTGCTGGAGCTGGATATTGGTCATATGTGTGCGGGCAGGACAGAGTCAGAGTTCCTCAAGCAGTCAAGCTACCTCAGTATTTAAGAAAAAAAAAGCATCCTGCCTGGACAATTACAGTCGTTAGTTGCTAGGCAACATTATCTCTCCTGATACTAACTTTGCAAGAGTATAATATAAACATCCCTACTGTTGAAGTCAGTCCTCTGGCCCATCAGGCAAGAAGTAACTCCACCTAACCCAGCTCTTGTCTCGTCCTTTTCTTCATACCTACTCCCGTTTCTTTCTGAAGTACGAGAGACCAATGAGGTTTCCTACAGATACACTTGTAAGAACAACATACTAAGCAGGTCTCATGGGCCATGTTCCGACTACACAGTCTCCATGAAGCCAAGAGCTCTGGACAGATTTAAGCATGAGAGTAGGAAAGAGGCAGACACATGTGTGCTCTCCAGGTCCACAACACTGCTTTGGGTGTGCACAGAAGGGGCAGCTTCAGTAGAACCCAGACACAGAGTAGGACTTGGACTGCTTAGCATTGGTGTGGTCACAGATGGGGCTTCCTGTCCTCAAACACGGCATGGCTCTCTTCCACATTCGCAGCCTTCAGAACACTGAGCTTTCCTCTACCCGCCATAGGTGATCATGAGAAAGTTTAGATTTATGGGGGAAAGAGAACTAACCCAATATGCAACAGAATCCACAGGCTGATTTTAAAAAGTGCATTAACATGATAACTTTGTGCTTTTACATCAGATTTTATTGCTACATTTTAGATATACATAACAATCACATTCACCATCCAGAATTTGTACCCGTACATGATATTACTTGACATCTCCCATCCTCTAACCCTTCCTTCAAGCCATCCTCCTCACCCCATTTACAAAAGGTAACTTTCAAGTGGAAAGTGGTTAAGTCCCCAAAAACTGGCACTTGTCTGAGGGGTGGATGTGGGACGCAGGGACCAGTTCTTGAGCATGGGCTCCAATGGTCATTGTTAGTGCTTTAAAAATTTCTAGAGAAATACTGGCAGGAATATCTTAACACTTGTCCACTAGGTCATGCCCATGGCTCAGTCGAGAATCAAAAAGAAGGGGGTCTATGATGCTTCACACGCTTGTGCTCCCGGGCACCTCCACACCTGCAGAGTCCACATGTGTCTCAGCTCAGAGTCAGGTGGGTTAATTGCAATGCCAAGCAGGGAGGGCAAGTCAGCTCAGCCCAACCCAGAGCCTGGGGACCTAACACAGGGTGCACTGCAAAGGGTCAGCATGCTCACCTGGTATAATACATCCAGGTGAGGACATAGGTGAGGAGGAAGCCAGCTCCCATGGCAGCCGCTCTGATGAGGGTGAGGAACAGAGGCCAGAAGCCCTCCTGCTTCTCAGTTACACACAGATTAGTGGATGGGCTTCCTGGAAGAGGAGGGGAGTGTTTTGTCCCAAGCTCTGGCCCATCCCAAACGCCAGCAAGTCTGTTACTCCAGCTCCTGCCCTGCTACTCACCCTGCACAAAGAGATTCAAAGAAAAGTGCTGGGAGCCCAGAGGGTGATGAACTCTGCAGGTAAATTCCCCTCCATCCTCAGGCCCTACAGAGGACAGCTCTAGGACCCCAGATGCTGAGACCTGAGAAGGATTCAGGTCCCTTCTCTTCCATAACCAGCTCAGGGAGGCAGGGGGCTTGCTCTCAGCAATGCAGACCAGGTGCAGGGACTGTCCCATCAAGATGGGGAGTGACGTGCCATTGCTCACAGTCATTGGGGCTAGGGGCATTAAGACAGAGAGACAGAGACCATAAAGGGTAGATCTTAGAGCCCTGGCATCCCTCCCCTTCTAACCAAACAGAATCAGGACATATGACTATCTAGATGGTGGACATGCATATCCAAACCCAGGAGTCAAGTGTGTGAGAAACCCTGAGGGAAAGAGGCCAGGAGATTGGAAATAGGGAGGTTGGTCATGTGAACACATGGCCGGTGGGCATCTCCGATGGAGTAATGACTTGCAGAGGTACTGGGACAGCCTAGCAAATGGAGGGACCTGCACATGTAATCTGGAGTCCACCATGGATCATGGAGTTGTTGGAACATGATGAGCCCAGGAAGCTGGCCTGGAAAATAGAGGAACCACAGGTCCCACTTGAATCCAGAAAAACTTTCTGGGCTGTGCTATGAGAGTCACCGATGTCACAGATGACCCTGGGATTAAGAAGAACCCACAACATGAGTAGGAGTAAGGGGGCACAGCAAGGAGCTGAAGCCCAGGCTTAGTAAGAGATTTTGAGAACTGAAGAGCTCACTGATCTAAGGGCAGCTTCTGAGAGACAGGAATATATCACAGGGCCTGCACGGGGGATAACAGTGCCATGTTCTGAGTGTAATGTAGGACAGAAAAGTGTGGAGGAGCCCACGGCACAGCTCAGAGTGAGTGCAATTGCTGAGTTCACCTGGGGGAGCTGCCAAAGTGCAGAGCTGGAGGACATCCTGAGCTATGAGGGAGACTCACATGACATGGCCAAGTTGAAGGGAGGTACAAGACAGAGAGCAAGGAAGTGGTAGCGCTATAGGAGGGAGGGCATGGCAAAGCTGATGGAGAAGTGGATGGGACGTGTGAACATCAGGGAAGCTCCAGATGACTCTCAGGGACAGTGACCAGAAGACCTAGTTGGCATCAGGAGCAGGAAGAAAGGGGATTCAATCAGGCTGAGGTGATAGAGCTGCGAAGGGGACTGAATGCTTGTGTCGATCTAAATTTCACCTTCTTTCCACTCTGGTTTGACTCTCACTTCTTCTGCTGGAAGGACCCCCCACCCTGAACCATAGCCTCCAGAAAAATCACCGCTTTCCTACCTGTGCAGTTTCTCCAAAAAATATTGACCTTCACTGAGGGTGGGGCATCTGTGATCGAAAATGGAACAGTTTATTCTTCAGAAATGAAGTGTACAGGGCACATTGGCTTCATCTTACAGAGCAACTGAAGTTGGGGAAGAACTGCTGTGTGTAGGACCTGTCTCAGCCCAACCACACCTGGGCTCAAGGCCTCAGCACCAACAGTCCCACATACCAAGCTCCTCCCCACAGCTCCAGTTGGCTTCAGAGACATAAATGCCTCCACCCAGCACTTACAGGAGACTTTGAGCTGTATAGTTCTCTCTACTGTTACACCAACTCCAGGGAATTCCACCTGACAGGTGAGGATGGTGCCATGGTGATGCGGCTGTGGGGTGAAGGTGAGTACTGAGGACCGGTCAGCTTTGCGGACTGAGGAATGGATGGCAGCTGCTTTCCAGGAGAAGTTTGGTGGGGTTCCCTTCTCACAGGCCCATGGTACGCTGCAGATCACATCTACAGGGTACCCAGATTTCAGCATCTCCGGGACCTGGATCTCAGGTGTGCAGGTCAGGGCTAGAGAAAGGAAAGGGGCTGAGCTGAGACTCTGATGGGCATATGTGGGCAGGAGCCTCCCAACATCCTGCTGTAGCTCCCATGTCATACCTTCTTGGACAAACAGGAAAGACCACCTCAGCCTTTACCTTACCTGTCACACTTAGGAACATATTCTGTCCTTTGTAACTGTGTTTCACACTGTCACCTCTCTCTACTCGAAAGAAATAAGACCCAGCATCCTCCTTCTTTGCATCTGTGATGCTCAAAGAACAGTTGTAGGTCTCAGGGTCCCCAGCGAGCTGGAATCGGCCCTCGGTCCTCTCCTGCACTGCTTTATTGGGCTTGTTTGTAGCCACTGGAGCATCCTTTCCAGCAAGAGCTTCATGGTGGTACCAGTAGCCATAAGCTGGGTGGGATTGTTTCTGGGAATTCCAAGGGTAGAAGACAGTGCAGGGCACAAAGACACACAATCCTTCCTGTACTGTCACAGACTGTTGCATTTTAATTCCATACCTTGAATCCTCAGCCAGACTCTGGAGTAAAAAAAGAGATTGAGAGAATGGCCCCTCTGAGATTGAGAAATTCCCACCCTGGACCCTCTGGCTCCTGGTTCTCTTACCTTGCCACAGCGTGGAGCATAGCAGCAGCAGAAGCAAACGCAGCATCTCCAGTGTCATGAGTAACACTATAGGAAGGGCAGGCTGAGAATATAAGGGTGACCAGGAGGAAGTCAGTGGGTGTGGCCATTACAGTAATAGTGCACATAAATGCAGTTTCACACCCAAAACTGCCACAACTGGGGAGTTCATGGAGCTCTGTCTTCAAAATTTCCCTACTCTGCAGTATTCACTGAGGCCTTAAAACAGCAAAAGAGGCCACAAAGTCATGCTGGAGTGAGCACCTTTCTTATTTAGAAGAGTTTATGACAAATTGGAATTATTTCTGCTATGCAGACTCAATAGAATCTGTTAGGGAATTTCCCCTGGGAAAATGTTTACAATGAAATGTATTTCCTTATTGTTACATGACCCTTTGGGTTTTACATTTTTTTAAGACAGCTCTTATATCTTTAGATATCTAAATTTTAAAATTAAGTAATATATTTGTAAGAAATATCCTTTTATATTGTTAGAACATATAAACAACAGTGAAGCAGAATATACATGGGCAAAAATGTTCCGATTTTAAACATATGCTTTGGGATCAACGCATAAAGATAGTTACCTTTGCAAAAAGAATAAATTCCTGTCACAACCAAAGAAGTGAAGAAGTTCACGGGCCTGCAGGTTTAGTTTGGTGGTAGATGTGTGACCTGCATGCATAAATGCGTGTGCTGCATTTGATGTCCAGCACAATGAAAAAAAAAAAACCCACAAGAATCCCTTGCTGGTTTCTACCCCCACTCACTATAGCACTATGTTGACTTTTGTTATTGCTGGTTAACTAACCAGCAATAACAAAAGTTTCTTCCTTTGATGTAATTTCAAACATTCAGCATGTGCTTCCTGTGTCTGACTTCTTGTGTTCAATCTATCTATTTGTGTTGGTGTGCATGTGTGTATATGTATGTCTCTGTGTGGGTGTGGGTGTTCTCACTGTTGTGTTCTATGTCAGAGATTTGTTTTCTCTATGGAAAGAACTTCACCATGTTCCTATATCATATACTATGCAATCCTTCTAATTGGATAGACATTTGAGATATGTCTAATTTGAAAACTGATGCAGAATGCTAGTATGAATATCTTTCAGTATGTCTATGCAGTTTTGTTGGAAACATTGCTCTTTAGGTTTTAATAATTATCACTTTGTATTATACTTCATATACTGTGGAGCTAGGGATTGAACACAAGGTCTCGTCCATGCCAGTAAAGTGCTCTCTCCCTGAGCTGCTGCCCTAGCCCTGTTGTCATATTGTAATTCCCAATAACCTCAACTCAAAACAGTAGAAGTTGTTGAACTCTGTTAAGCCTCCAGTATAGATCCAATGAAATCTGAGACTTCGCTGGAGCACTTTTGTAGATACTGGCTACATATTGGAGGATAACTGTGAAAACTCTCACGGTTATCTCAACCAAATGTTTCCCCGTCATCATTCTGGAGGACAGCTAAGTATTCAGAATTGAGAAAGTTTTCAACTGCACCCAAAAACCTTCATTTTCCTTTATACTTGATCCTAGTTAGTAGTGTGTAATGTGATATATTACTGAGTCTCTGATTTAGACATTCCCAGTGAAACTTTAGCTCCTTTTATTTAAACGTCATGTGTTCATTTAATACACTAAGTGGTCATGGCTTGTATCAAGATAAGTGACAGCATGACCTGACTTGCCAATGGGTTACAAACCAGCATACGATGAACGCGTGCATGCGTGCGTGCGTGTGTGTGTGTGTGTGTGTGTGTGTGTGTTTGATAGCATCACTTGTTATTCCCTAACTTTATAAAGGAGAAAGTGGGACATAGGACTAGTGCCTTTCCAGTTTTCAATGTGTTTGTGTAGAAACCAGTATTGAACTATTTCTCCTATTCTAAACTCTGTACCTTTTCCTTACCCAAAATTCTCTTGTAGTAATTTATTTATTTATTTATTTAAAAAAAATAAAAGTACAAAAACATATTAACAAACAGACACCAATTAGCATAAAAAATAGTACAATCACAACTGATCTATAGACAAGGTGACTTATAATCCAATAATTAAGTATACCTACCCTATCTGAACCAGTGTTTGAAGGACCCTTCACCTAGAGATGACCTAGGCTCATCCCAAGAACAGAGTAGACTCACTTGGAGAGTCCTCACTGCTGTTTGTCTTCAGGGTACTTCAGGTTGATGTTACTGTCCTGCAAGGCCCCCATCACTCATCTTGTGATAGTAAAGGGAATTCAAGTAGAACTCAGTTGACTGTGATTTGATCCCAAAGGTCTGTGGATAGAAATCTACATGTGTGGGAATAAAGACTTCCCTTGTCTGACCTCATTCTTCCACCTGGAGAGCCTGGCAATCTGGTTGTGCATCAGGTCAGAAGACACCACACTCCCAGCAGCCCTAGAGAGGAAAGAAACTTTCTTTCTTGTATAATTTTCATGAAAGTCAATTACGTTGTGGGGAGACCAAGGCCTGGGACAGACAAATAATAGTTTCTCCTTCAGAAGAATTTGTAGGAAGGATGCTCCTGCTTTCTACAACTACGTAGCAAATACGGAGAGATCTGGATTCCCTCTGGTCTTTCCTCACTTAGTCCACAGGAATCAAGCACTGACATGGAGCACAACACTGGGTCCCACAAACACATCCCTTACTTTTCTACTGTAAAATTTTACTTTAGCATAATACTAGCCAGCTGTGCATTTGAGTACTTTTCCTTGAGGGACAAGGGAATGAATCTTTGTGCTTACTCACTTGGTGTGAGAAAAGGCAAGGTGTATACACATGTGCAAAAATGTTAAACCAGGATTTATAACCACATGATGCTCCATCTAACAGGTTTTGTATGTTTGTCAGAGCATCACAGAGGATATAATACACCCACACCACAGCAGGATTTGTTTATAATGACATTTTCTTTTCATCTTTCTAGTAGAAGTATCCCAAGTCAGTATAATGACACATGAATAAGGAGATCTGCAAGTCTTGGAGGAGTAAAAAGTGAATCATCAGATTACTCATGCATAGATGATAAAGATGGTCCATTATGGTAAAATACATATGTGGGGAGAGGCTGAAGCTGGAGATTGGTCTCATATTCGGGGATGGAGCAAGGACAGTCCCGAGAACAAAGAGTGCCCAAGGCGAGCCACATGAGCAAGCTGCTCCAGTCCAGAGAATACCATGTACCCCAGGCAACTGAAGCAAACAGGTTTCTTGGCAGAGGGGCATCACCTGACATCAACTTGATGAATGTACAAATAAATATGCTGTGGTGTTTCAGCATTTTCTTTTCCTCCCATCCAGACAGAGGGCTCGACCTGATCCCAGCTTTCTGTGTCTTGTCTCCATTTCTTCACCTTCTCATCACCCTTCATGGTCCTCAACACAAGAAGTTCAAGAGCAGCACTGACCGTGGCAGAACGGCACCTGAACAGGGACTCAGGGCATGAGGAAATTTGTCTTCTAGAGTGTGAGAAGCACACCTCTAATGTGCATACAAAAAGAAGAGAGGTGTATCCATATCCTCAGTATTCAGCCCACTGATATCATCAGTATTGAGCTTGAAATGTATTGATATCCTCCATGTTAAGCCCAACAGTATTATCAACACTGAGCCCACATGTATCAGGTGTTAAACATGGAGCAAACAGGTTCTCAAGAAACACAAGTATATGTGACAATGCATGTTGTATTCTTGATTCCTGTATTTACTTTTTTTTTTTCTTGATTTGGATTAGGGAATGTCTTAATGGTCATATGCTTGAGATAACCATGGAAGATTTGCCTCAGAGCACTAATTTAAAATCAAGTCCAAATAGGGAAAAAGATAGCGGAACAATAGTCAACTCAATAGAGCTTAAGCACTCTAGCTTTGCTCAATTACATAAGAAAGAAGTGGTGAGGGACAAAAAAAGACCCTTCCCCATGAGAGGAGTGTTTCCATGCAAATTCCATTTCACAATATCTGATAACCTTAACTGCCACAAGTGGCTACTTCTGCCTTCTTTCATAAAATAGAGTTATCATTTAAGTTATTGCTCAACAATTGGCCTTTGAAAATGCAAATAAATGGTGTATAGAGTGTTTCAGAGCCCACAAAAAATGGGCTATGCTGTCTGAGATTATTCGGATTTGTGCACATATGGGCCTCTTACATGTACAAGGGGCTATCCTGGCAACAAATATCACTCAGGTTGTTCTTCCATAGCCTAGAGAAAAGGAAAAGAACAAGGTCATCTGTTTCAGCTATAGGACCAAAGGACATTTTGTCTGAAATTGCTTGGCTGTACCTGTAAGGGCAGTACAACCATTATCTGTTCCTTTGACTAAACCTTTCTAATATCTGTATGAAGTGTCAGTGAAGGTATCATTGGAAAAATAAGTATAAATCCAGAACTGATGTGGAGTGGAAGGCCAACCTTCTGGGAAACTTCCAGGGGGATCTGCCCTGGCCCTGCCAAACAGTAGGGGCCCTATGGCACAGGGAGCTTCCCTGAGAACATGTGACCTGGCTCTGCTAGGTGTGGTGATTTGGACTTGGTATAGCAGGTGGCTCAAGGGGGACCACGCTGTGGTATTGATGACAATGCCAGTGTGGGTGGTGAGTTATTACAATTCAACTTGATCAAAAAATACATTTGAGTGCAGTCTGATTTTTTAAGATGTTTGTCTGTTTGTCCAATATATTAAACTGTGTACTTATTTGTTCATCCATTTGTCCAATCATTTAACAGCTATTTTTTATTTGAGCTCAACAACTTTTTCTTTTGCATTTTTGGATCATTTGTTCAAAATTTAACTTGAACTATAGATTTAAAAGCATGCTTCCACCTGGGTTGCCACCTGGTCAATATGATATCAAAATTCTTTTTCTCTGAGTTCATAAAAAAGTTGCTAAGGTAACTAAATTGGGACCCTTTGGGCTTGGACAATTATTGGTCAAGGCTCCCTTTGTTGAATAAAGAGCAGCTGCCTGGGAAATTATCCCAGGCTTTTTTCATTAATAGGAAGCCTTAATGATCTCCATAGCCATATGTGAGACATTCCAATAAATGTTATTAAAATGTATTGTTGTAATATATTTACATTGGTCATCATCAAAAGATTAAGCTTTCTAGACAGTAAGGTTTTTGATTTAAGGATGCTCTGGTACAAAGGTTTTCATATGGCTATGACAACTGATTGTTATTAACCTTGTGGTGTATTAAATGTATTCATGTCTCCAGATGTACATGTCTTCCAAAATGTAAAACAGAGATTGTTTATGGTGATAGACTTTTCTTTCAGGTTCAGACCTCTAGCATTAACACAAACTTATGTGATGTATATGCTACTCATGTGCCATTATACTTAGTGATAATAGACATTAAGCAGTCCAAACAATGTCACAAATTTCTTCAGTGACATCCCATTAAAGGTCAACAAGTTAGGAAAAAGCTTCTTATGTACTAGATAAGAATGACTGACTAAAAATGCTATTTCATGTCAAAATAAAAATTTAGATGTGTTGTTCAAACAGTGTATTGTATCATTAGTGTAAGAACTGGAAGGTCGGAATATAAATTAGGAGGTATGACAGGAAACTGCTCAAAAGTAAAGAGCAATAGGGATGAAGGGAAGAAGTAAAGGAAGAGAGGGATAGCTATGTAAGTATGTATATATATGCAGGATGGTTAACATGGTTGCACTATTGTCTCATGTCGCTTTAATGTAAGGAACAATCAATGATTAGTTGTTTAATCAATCTTGTATGTCTATTTGCATTGTCTTGAGCATACACTTTGAAGTTATCAAGGTGTAATATGACAACCATTGTTAATCCCCTGCCACCTTATCTTTAATTCAGTTTTTGTACTGTTCTTGTGCTACTTTGTGTCTGTTTGCTAATGTTTTTGTTCTTTTACTTTTAAAAGAAAAAAAGAAATTTAGATGTATTACAAAAATATCATCATGACTGTCATGTTACAATACTCTGTATGGTTTTGATTCCTAATTTTCCATGTAAAATATGTTGCTGTCTGTTAACATTCTACAGTTATTCAAATGTTAAAACATCAATGGTTAGTAGGAAATACTGAGGTGGAAACATTCTACAACAAAACCAAAGGTGGAGTAGATATTGTTGATGAGTTATGTATCAACTATGATGTCTCTCAAAACACAAAGCACTGGCCAAAGGTTGGGTTTTACTCGATCCTAAATATGTGTAGCACAAATAGTTTGATAGTTTACAAAGGAAATTACAAGTACAAAATGCCATGGAGAAATTTTCTTAGAAGGTTGGGACTGGAACTCATAAAAGATCATTTACAGCAAAGGAAATACAAAACGCTTCTGCCTGGGAACCACACGCAAAAAAATGTGGACCACATTCATAAGCTGACAGGTGAATAGGCTTTCACAGCATCCCAAAGATCTACTACAATAACAGGAAAACCAAAAAGATGTCAAATGTTTCCTATAAGAAGTGACAGGAAAACAAAACATATATTCTATTGGTGTAAGCATAGTTGAAACATGGGTATGAAACATATAATTTTCATGTGTGAAGACTGCTTCGGGTGTGACAGTTGAATAAGTTGAACTTATTTCTCTGGTAGACTTGGTTTTGTTTACATTGTAACTCACATGGGTTTTTATTTCTGACATGATCTCCAGGTACACAGCTGATGTGAAAATGTTGATGTTTATTCTAAATATGTAATACATATTAAGAATTTAATGCCTTATTTGATTGACACTCTGTGTTCCTGTTAACTACACATTGCATAATATATTAACAGCCTCCTGACAAAACAGCAAGACCAGCAAGATACCAAGTATATCCCACATAAAGGCCAGGAAACCAAAACAGATGTGCTGTCAGTGTAAGTGATTTGTGTGTATGGAATGTTCTGTTATCATGTATGAAGACTGCCTTAGGTGTGATAATTGAAGTAAATATTATTTTTTGTAGAGTTGTATTTGTATTTTCATTGAAGTTCATATAGCAATTTATTTCTATTGTTCTTTTTTAGACTTTAATCACCAAAATCAGTTGATGTTGAAAATTTTGGTGTTTGTTATAAATACTCAATAAATATTATAAATTCGATTATTGTTTAAGCACTCATTGTTAAATATAATAACTCATAAAATTAAAAATTCATGAATAGAAATAGTGTAAAGGATAAATGTGGGTTTGATACACCCATGGTTATGGACTTTTATGACAAAAAATATGTTATGTTCCTAAGTCTTCTAAGTCTAGAGCTTGTTTGGAATCCCTCTTGCACTCAGGGTCATGGAATCTCTGACCTTCCACTTATGGAAGACACTGAGCTGCATCACAGAAGTTCCAAAACAACATTCATAGTAGTTGACAGTCAATTTTCAGGACCATGGAGTAAGGACATACAAATGAGCTTTCTGCCTAGTTCCTTTATTTTCTATGATGTAGTGAAATCTTCCTTCCACCCAAGCTCATCTTGAATCAAGTGCATGGAATATTAGTCAAGGTGACTCAGAGCACAAGGAACACCTGTCTTTTTAGGACCTCTAACACACTTCATGAGCTCCTTCATGCTGGGATAATGCTTTCCACTGTGAGAACTCAGTGTTGCTGGAGTCCTGGACTCAAATATCACCCAGCTCTGCAGAGAGTGTGGCCCCAGATACAGGGTCACATCTTATGCCCAAGGGCACCCTAATAACATGGACTGCATAAAAATTCTGGCCTGCCTGAGAGAATGTGATTTGAGAACAAGCAGACCCACTCTTCAGTGATCTAATTCTCCTCCTCTTTACTGGTTCATTTTAGGGTTCTTCTGATGTCCAGATGTCCCTCCTTGTTTAAGGGCAGTGAGGTTAGGTGCTTTAAGACTGAAGGTGCCTCTAGAAACAGAGCGATAATGATTCCATATGACATGTGGGCTATATGGAGAAAGGCTGGGAACTAGAATGACTAAGATTCATGAGGGACGACCTTAGTTTCAGGAACTGATGATGATAATAGTAAGAAATATTTGTACCTCTTATTTATTGACTGTTACATCTCAGAAAGGTTCACTAAAATATAATTTTTAATAAGACATTGGTACTTTCAATTTAGACTCAGTAGAGAGAACCTGGAGAGAAGAGCTCATGCTCCATCACTCTTGAGTGTCAGGTGGGCACCAGGTCCTTTCCAAGTGTCATCTTGCACACAATACCTGCTGTACATGTGACAGGCCACACTGTCATCAGAGGGAGATTCTGCTTCCCAGAACCAAGGGCATTCAGTGACCAACTTAACCCATTCATTTCTTCTAGGAATTTTTTATACCATTTTATTCCTATTGGAAATATGATTTTTTGGCCTTCTATTTTATCTTTCTCATGAATTATTCAACCTTCAAAATATCACCTTCTCTTCCTTCACAGGAAGGGTGCTAGGTTTAATTAATTTCTCAGATAAGGCTGTCATTTATTTTGTTTTCACTTTCTCTTGAGTAAAATTACTACAACCTTACCACCTCCATACTTGATCAGCATTTCCTGTCCTTATTTGGCAACTTGGATAAACAAACTCTGGTAGAACAAAGACTGGCAGGGCTCATGCCTCCCGGTATGATTATGAAGAATTCCAGGGCCTCATTTCTGTGCACTTTCATCCCTCAGTTGATTTCCCACCAGAGGAGCTGGGGATATAGCTCAGTGGAATAAGCGCCTGCCTAGCAAGCACAGGGTCCTGAGTTCAATCCCCAGTACCGCCAAAAAAAAAACAAAACAAAAAAACAAAAAAAAACAAAAAACAATGATTTCCCACCAGAGCACAGTTCACCCAAGAATCCTACCTCAATCTGTATACACTGAGGTACCTGAAAGGGGGATGGTAACAAGAGTTTGGTTTCTGTTAAAAAAGGGAAGTGCAGTGAATTTACAGCCCCCAGATGGGACCTCATTTAACAGGGCCACTTTCTTCCAGTCACTTCCTTTTTAACTTCCTGAAATAAAGCATGAGGAGAGGATACATAGCATTTTGAAATCCGAGTATTATGGTTTATTTCCTGCATCCTGTTTATTTTCTTACTGGAAACCTAACAAATGCACCAGACATATATGCTAATATGCAATCACAAGTGACAGAACATTTAGTCTATTTGGGGAAAGGGAACTTGATGAAAGGATTCTGAGGTTTCCCACATCACTAAGAACAGTGGAATGATCTGACGGCAAGGAAAGTCCTCTTGTGTGTCTCTTGGACACTTACTTGTCTTCCTGAATACACATAGGTGCCAAATGCCACCCCGCATGGAGAAAATTGATTAACATACATCCAGGATGTATCACAGGTGAGGCAAAGGCTTGCCCTGGGAATGGGCAGCTGGGAAGCATTGTCCAGGGTCCCAGTGCTGGGCAAAGCACAGAACGGGGAATAGCCAGAGGGGGTTCCCGTATCTCCCTCTTACGAGGTCAGAAATGGTTAATGCAGGGAGGGCAGTTTACAAACAGACAGCAGTTTTCAGCTCTTGGTGACACTGAAGGAATTAGTGGGAACTAGAATGTGCTGGTCTCCAATTCCAGGTCGAAGAGTGGCACTGGTCTCCAATATTGAACACGCAGAATGGGCCCCATAGAGTGAGATAAGACAAACCTCAGGGAGTAAAGGAGAGCGGAGGCCAAGAGGCTGAGGAGATCCTAGAGTGAGGCTCTGAGGAGAAGAGAAAGAGGATAGAGCATGACCAGGAGTAAGGGCTATGGGGATGTTGGAAGAGGAACTGAGCCATTTTCTGGAAGAGTCATTTGTAAGATTCATTGCTTCATGGGTGTGGTGGGTGTGAGACATGTCTATGGGATACCTGGGATCTTCCTTTGGATAACGATGATGATTCCATCATTAGGAGGGAAAGGTACAATTCTGTGGGGCTCCCACAAGGCTAGAAAGATAGAAAGGCTTGAAAACGAGCAAGGAAGAACTGTAAGAAATGAACAGAGAAAAGAAACAGCCAGGGCTTAGCTGTAGAAACTCACACACACTTGGCTTCTGAGGTGAGAGGAACAAGAAGTAAAGCTGGAGGTAATTATGAGCTCCCCATGCATCTAGGGAGATGGTGCAAAGGCCAGGCTGTGAGGAGGCATGCTCTTGCTTCCAACCTCAAGACTCCAGAAGTCTTGAAACTCAACCACAAAAGGGCAACTTCCCTTTGCAGAGGAACTGTTTATGTTCTTTTTTTGGGACAAAGATACAGATCAGTCTTAACTGATGTGACCTTAAGAGCCAGGCAAAACCAAAACTCTCTAAGAAGCAGACTCTGAAGAATAAAAGCAGGGTCTTGTGGACTTAGACTAGACTAAGAAGCAGACTCTGAAGAATAAAAGCAGGGTCTTGTGGACTTAGACTAGATCTCAGCCATGCCATCCATAGCTGTCAGACAGAAACAAGCAATGGAGCAATTGCAAACTTCCCAATTACCAAGTGCTTGTGAGTTATACCTGAACCATTTTACCACAGGGGGATTATTTCTCCAAGACTTCTGGTTATGACCAGGGAGATTATATTTCCTTTTGCATTGAGCCATGTCTTAGTTATTTTCTGATTGCTCGCAGTTTGTAGAGGTTTTCAGTCCATGGGCAGGTGGCTCCAAGGCAGAGTAGTGTGGCCAAAGTGTATGGCAGAAGAGAAAGAACCCATGACATAGCAGCAAGAAGCAGGGCAGATCAAGGGAAGAGGGGGAATATATATTGTCCCTAACACTCCCATGACCCACCTCTTCCCAGCAGGCTTCACCTCCCAACACCCCACCCAGACATAAACTAACCAGTGGACTAATGCTGTCATGAGTATCACACACCCATGATCAGGTCACCTTCGCTAGAGCACGCTGTCCGCGTGACCACAGTGACTGAGGACCACAGTGATGACGACAAGCGTTGTTGAGCTTGCGTTGGAAGCTAGAACTCTTCCTGGAAATGTCAAAGATCCTCGTAGGGGAGGATTACTCACTAGTGTAAAGAATGAGAAGATTGCTAAAAGAGAGGCTTCTCTGGTATGACGAGGTAAGTGTGAAAGAGCTAAAGATGATCAAAGTTCTCACTGCAGGTGGTGTATTAATTACCTCCCGCTACCTAACAAATTGCCTCCAGGCTCAAAGGCTTAAGACAATACATTTATCTCATGGTTTCTAGGGCTCTGGAATCAAAATGCAGCTCATCTGATCCTCCGGCACAGTGTTCCTTACAGGCTGCACTCATGACGACAAGCGATGCTCTCAGGAACGGGTACACCTCGGGATATTCCCTGCTGGCTAGCAGGTGTCAGTTCCTGGGAGTTGTGTGAGAGCTTCAGTTTCTCTTTGATGGCTTAGGACTGCCCTCAACTCCTGAAAATACAGTTCTCTCCATAACACAGCTCACAGCATAATCTGCCTTCATTAAAGTGAAAAAATGAGAGAGAACACAGAAAAAAGTCAGACTTTTACTTTGTGATATTGGTGGTAGCATTTATCACCTTTACCACTTTAACTTTGTTTTTCTCATTAGAAGCATTTGGTCCGTCCCACACCAGTGGGAGGAGGTGTCTTGGTTACTTTTCCTCTCATTGCTGAGACAAAATACCTGACACCCAGAATAAGGAAGGAAAGGTTTATTTAGCTCCCAGTCTGTGGAAGTTTCAGTCCATACCTGGCTGGCTCCAAGGCAGAGTGCCACATAGTAGAGGGCAAACATTCATGGGGGCAGAACACAGCAAAGCAACAAAGAGCCAAAAGGGAGGAGAGGTGGCAAGCAGCCTCTTTTTCTCTCTTACATATGCAAAACTATCTGCCCCAGGATGGGTGTAACTCTCATACCCGTAATCAATCAAACTCTAAAAGCCTGCCCTGTGACCACATGAGGCTTTGGGGGGACACCCAGACATAAACCATAACAGGAGGCTACACAAGGACATGGCTATGATTTGTCCCCGAAGGGCTCATATGCTGGGTGTTTGATCCCCAGTATGTTGATGTCAGAGACATGGGACCTTCAACAGGTGGGGTCTAGGTGAGTTAGGTCAATAGAGTTCCTCACCAAAACAGACCTGTTAGTTCTCACGTGAACCAGTTGTTACAGTGAGAATACCCCATGTTTGTGGCCTCTTCTGTAAATGGCCAGTTCTTTTCTCAATCCTTCATTATTTGTGACCCCACCCAAAAGCCCCTCACCACAAACCAAAGAGATGTTGCTGCTAAATTTTAGACTTTTATCCTGTAAAACTGGGCCATCCTAAGTTCAATTCCTAGTACAAAAAAAAAAAAAGAAAAAAAAAAAACAGAAATGTAAAACTCTGGGCCAAATACTCTTACTTTGTTAATGAACTACCCAGGCTCAGGCATTTTGTTGTGGCAATAGAGATCTGTATTACAAACATAAATCTTACGGGGTAGAGATTGAGGCCCATCTTAAGCTGTTTACCACAATCTGGAATAAACAGTAAGGTGCTGTCCCTAGATAGAGGGTGGGCTTGCAGTGATTGGAGGCCCAATGACAGAGAAGCACTGACAAGGACTTTTACCTACACCTGTTGAGTCCTGATTAACAAGCCAGGGAAACTGGTGAGGAAGCAGGTCTAATAATCCAAGGACAATTGGCAGATCTGGAAGCCAACAGCAACTGGAGGGAGAAAAAAAAAAAACACCCTGGGAAGTTTTTTTCTTTTTTGTTAATGAACTATGATTATCATTATGATTGTGATTGTGACCATGGATTATGATGACCCTTTTGCTGAAGACATCAGCCCTAATCATGATCACATCAAACACAGACCATCCTAATGTGAGCACATGGAAATTCCTGTTTAAGCGAGTTCCACAGATCCAATATACAGGGAAGGAAAAGTTTGTTCTGAATTTATAAGAAATGGGGCAAATTATGTAAGTGAAGTCAGGAGTTAGGGAGGGTACCAAGGTGAGACCATGGGATAGAAGAGTGGAGAGATAACCCCTATTCTTGCAGTCATTTATTAAGACTACATCAGAAACATGTGTCATGTCCAGAACTTAGCTTCAACAAGAATGGAGAGGCTTCAGTTTCCATAACCGGAGTGCTTTCCTGGGGCAGGGGATCATGATTCTGACACCAAAAATGGAAAGTGGTGTGCAGACTCGAGTGCGATTCCTAATGAGATCACACATCATGGAATCCACAGCTGGCTTCCTAGGAGTGAAAGTTCAAGCCAGCTCACCCAGTCAGGGGTCCGGGTGCAGCCAGATCCTTGAAGGTACTCTGCTCATGACAGGGTGAGCATCAGGGGTCAGAAAGTCCCCGCTTATCAGACACAGGAGCAGAGACTTGAGGCACCTACGGGGAGAGAGGAGGAGGAGAAAGAAGGCAGCAGAAAGAGCAAGAAGAAAGGGAGAATGGGAAAGGAGAGGGAGTGGAGGGCGTAAGAGGAGAGAGAGGAGGTAGAGAGTGGGGAGAGAAGGAGGGACAGAAGTGTGGTTCATGTCCGCAGACTTCAGAACTGCCGGTAGACCATCGTCAGAACCGAGGTGTCCTAGTAACAAAATCCTCCAGTTATTCTGAACAGGAAGAGTCAAAGGACAAGCACAGCACCAGGTAGTTTGGGAGTTTTTTTAAAGATGTTTAATTAACATCCAGTAAATTATGTATATTGAAAGTATACAATTTGTTTTCTGATATATATTCATATGGGAAGCCATTTTCAGGAACAAGATGATGAAGATACCCATCATGCCCCAAAAGTTTTCTCGTGCCCCTCATAATTCTTTTCTTTTGCTTCTTCCTCACTCTATCCTCAGGCAGCTACGAATGCGCTGGCACAGTGCACTGGGTTGTAAGTTCTCCACACAGTATGAGCTTCCCATCCGAGTTCTTTCACTCCGCATAAGTATTTTGAGATGCATTCATGTTGGAGCACATACCAGCACTCTGCTCCTTTTTCTTTGCTAAATACTAGTATCCAACTTACGGATATACACAACTCCCTCTGCCGATATATCTATGGGTTGTTCTGAGTTTGGGCTACGTATATTCTATAAATATTAATGTACAAATATATGCTCTCTTTTCTCCTGGGTAAATACCAAGGAATGGGACTGACAAGTAATAAGGGCAGGCATGTGCTCACATATTAAGAAACTGCCAAACTATCACTCACAGGGGTTGTACAGTTGTACATCCTCACCAAGAGTGGGCAGGAGTTCTGGATGCCTCCACAATCTCTGCAACACTCAGCATGCCTGCTGTTTCGTTTCAGGCATTCTTCTTTTATATTTTTCATTGTGTCTACATTTTTCATTTTTCTGCTGAATAATACAGTACATTTTCATGTTCTTCTTTGGAATCTGCTTGTCTTTGATAGCCTTTCAAATCCTGGGCCTACTTACACATATTAGAGTATGTTCTTACTGATGTTTGTCCTGCTGGGTTTTTTTCTCCAGTGCTGCAGATAGAACACAGAGGTGCTCTACCACTGAGGTAAACTCCAAGCCCTTTCTAAATTACTTTTCAGACAGTATCTTGCTAAGATGCCCAGGCTGACCACCAACTTCCCATCCTCCCGCCACTAATTTCTGAGTAACTGGGATTACAGATGTGCATCACTATGCCCAACTCTTGAGTTCTTATATATTTATTTATAGACTATATATACATATATACTCAGTGAGTTCATATTCTCTGTAAATATACATATACACACATATGGACATAATGCCATCATATACTTTCTGTACACCTGTATATACATGTTGGAGACCACTGGAGCTGGATATTGGTCATGTGTGTGAGGGCAGGAAGAGCCAGAGTGCCTCAAGTAGTCAAGGTACCTCAGTATCGAAAAAAGCATCCTGCCTGGACAATTACAGTCTTTAGTCGCTAGGAAACATTACCTCTCCTGATACTAACTTTGCAAGAGTGTAAAATAAACGCCACTACTGTGGAAGTCAGTCCTCTCGCCCATCAGGAAAGAGGTAACTCTACCTGACCCAGCTCTTGCCTCTTGTCCTTCTTTTTCTCATACTCACCCCCATTTCTCTCTGGGGTACAGTGAGAGATCAAGGAGGTTCCCTACATTTGGCACCTGACCTGGACACCTGGTGAAAGAAAATAAGCAGGCAGTGGGTACACTTCCCAAGAGCACACAATGGAAGGGGAAGCGCATTTGTGAAACCTAGTATTCAGCACTGGAGCGCACGATACTGGCTCATCAGGTGTAAAGTGTGGGGATAGATCTTCTCTAGGACTATAAGATATATAGGCTTCTAAGAAGCCAAAAGAGAAAGCGATGTTGAAGTGTAAGTAGAGGCCCAAGACTCCCAGGGGTACATGTCTATAGAAGTGTTTGTTGCATGTTGGACTCCTATATTTAATTTTCTGGATGTTGGTTTTGAGAGAGTTTGTAACATCAGAGATTTGGCTCAGAAGGTTATGTTAAAGTCAAGTCCGGAGCCTGCGGCGGGGGCAGCAATGCACACACTGATAGAGCGCGAGCCCTCTGGCCTGGTCCCATTGAAGAAGGAAGGAATGATGGGAAACAAAAGGGACTTTTCCCCACCAGAGAGGTGTTTCCTCATGAACTCTGTCTCACAACACTTGACAGAATTGACTGAGCCACAGGCAGCTCTTCCGTCCTTTTCAGCTCAGAGAAATTTTACTGTATCCAGATTAGAACTTCCGTCTCTCAGAGAGTAGAGCCATTTTCTCTGTCTCCCTTGCAATTATCACTAAAAGAAGCCAGATGGGCAGGGGAGCCCATGGAAGGATTTCTTTCATCAGATCTACCCTGTTACTGAAGTTCAAGTTCCCCAAAATCCAAGACAAGTTGTACATCATTACGAAGCTATACCTTTTAAAACCTCAAAAGACTTTAAACAAGCAGTTCCTACTTATGGCCCTACTATATCCTTTACCTTGAGTTTAATGGCAATTCTAGGACAACAGATTATGGAGTTTAAGTCCAGGAGATTATTTAATGTGAAAAGGAAACTTCCTTGAGTATTGCCCTGACCAGGTCACTCTTAATACTATTCACTACATAGCCATTAAAAAAGATGTGCTAATTGGGGAAGGTGCCTTTGCTACCACAAACAGTCAGTTGACCTTTGAACTGCCAACATATGAACAAATCAAGATGGCTTCCACGAGGGCTTAGAGGGAACTTCCTTCTAAGGGAGAGACAGCCCTCAATTTTGCTTCTATTCATCAGGGCACTAAGGAACATTTTCAAAATTTCATTGCATGCTTATTGCAGGCTAATGAGAAGATTATAAATAACACAGAAGCTAGCAAACTAATAGCTCAACCACTAACCTTTGAAAATGCAAATAAATGGTGTACAGAGGCTTTAAGAACCCACAAAGGCGGGCCACATAACTGGAGATGATTCAGATCTGTGCAGACATTGCCCTCTCATATGTACAGGGGGCTACTTTGGCAACAGCTCTTACTCAAGTTACTCACCCACAGTCTGGAGGAAAGGGTAAATACCAGGCCATCTGTTTTAGTTGTGGAAGTAAGAGGCACCTTCTCCAAAATTGCTCTGCTACACCTGCAAGGATAGCACAGACATTATCTGTAAATAAACCCTGAATCCTTGTACTAAGTGTCAGCGAGGGTATCACTGGAATAATCAGTGTCACTCTAGAACTGCTGGGAAAAGTGGGCCCTTTCTGGGAAACCCCCATTGGAGAGTGCTTCAGCCCCATCAAATAATGGGGACCACTCAGATGGCTGCAGTGGGGAACGAGGTGCTGGGCACATTCAGGTACCCAGCGTGCACTCCCTCCTATCTCTCCCCCATGCAGTGGACACCAAGGACACCAATGGTTGGCAGCTCTGTGGCAAGGAACACCCTCCTGCCTCATTCTCCTCTACCATGCTCCTGTTGCACATGAGCTGGGGCTTTGGGCCAGGCCTCTGCAGCCCCAGCTGCCATGATGTGGGGGTGAAAGTGAACCAGCAACGCAATGCATCAGTATAGTGTGTGCTCAGGTGGCAGCAGCTTCTCTGCAGGACCCAGGACCCAGGAGTCCCAGCTGCCCCCACATACTTCCTGTGCTCCTTCACTGCGTACTGGCCTGTGCATTTCCACTACCTCACTGGCTTCCTGGAGGAGACCCAGGCAAGCACACAGGACCCGGTGGCAGCAGAGGAGAACGAGGGGGCAGCAAGGAAAGCTCCCCAACCACCAAGGGCCAGGCAGGAGCAACAGGAGGCTTGAACTGGTGAGGCAGTCACATAGCCCATGCTGTAGAAGCCAGGGCAGCCGCTGGTGGCAGAGAGGGCTGAAGAAGGAGGAGACACAGCCACCACTGTGCAGGAAAAATAGCTGCCACGTGCCAAGCCATGGAAGAAGGACTTGTGCTTCCAGAAAATGGCTATGGCTATGATCACTGCAAAGACTGTAACATCCACCAGGAGAGTATATTCATTTGGTATATCCAGGGTACACAGGGTTTATTTTAAACAGTTTTATAGAATGTGTCAGAAATCTTACAACCCTTACCAAGTGAAGGATATCACCTGCCAAAGTTGGAAAAGAACTAAAATGTCCATGCCCAGCAATACTTCACTGCATGAAGCCAAAACCCTACCATAACTAAAACCTGTGTGAGAGATGCAGGAGCAGGTGCCTGCCCTGCAATGGCAGCAGTGCTTGAAATCTGGGCAAAAATAGAGTATCTGATGGCCAGAACAAAAACCATTTTCAGCATGAACAGTGGCTGGGCACATCCTCTATAGCTACAGAGACAGTAACCATGGAGCTGCCTGTCGGGGGTACACAGGCAGTGGAGACCATTCCCCAAAATAATGCAGGGTTGTTTGGGCCCTGCCAGCAACTTGCTGGATCCCCAAGACGATAAAATGGAAGCTACAGCCAGTTACTGCCAGAGCCTGAAGGGTCAGCACGGCTCTGCCCAAGGCTGTAACTGGGGGCTGCTGCAGCACAGGCAGCCACACCCTCCTGCCTTCCTGCTCAGGGCCACTCCCATTCCCCTACCCACAATGCCTTTCCCTCAGTTCACTGCTGCCCTGCTCGAGGTGCAAAAGGATGCACTGGGATTCCAGATAGAACAGGACACAAAGAGGCTAAGGCCTGCGGCAAGGATGAAGGAGGCCACCCAGGGAGAAGCTGGCAAAACACTAAAGCTAGATGGGCACGGGGAGGGCAACAAGGATTGGAGTCAAGAGCTGTGGAGACACGCAGGAAACTTCTGTCAAAAAGCAAAGGAGGAGACAGCTGTGGAGGCTAACAAGTCAGTGTAGAAAAGGGGCATGAGAAGACTTAGACGGCCATGGAAACTGCCAGTGGTGGCTTGCCAGGGCCTAGGCCCCAGGGAGGAAGGCCAGGGCTGTACTAGCTGAAGCTGCACCCCATAGCACCACATTTGGAAAGAGCAACAGCAGAGCCAGGAGGGTAATACTGGGTCAGCCTAGAAGCTGATCAAAACTGGTAGTAACAATGGGGAACAGGGAGCAAGGGCTGAGCACCTCATTACCTTTGTGGCAAGTGTCTCTGGGGCAGAGGGGACGCTCACCCTCACCCCCCATAGGTCTTAAAGGACCTATTCTCTGAGCTCTATGGCTTCCTGCAGGACCTCGTGCCCGAGGTGCTGCACACCTGACAATAACGCAATAAGCCGCTGCTTAGTATTGACACCTGCCAAGGTGTGTCCAGATGTGGGTGGTTTATTCTAACATAATGGCTCTAGTGAGTAGCTAAGTGGGAAAAAATTCCCTCTCACATCAACATGACCCTGTTATTAGAGTCCATCTTTTGGATAGATGCACGTTTTATATTTTGAGATTTTTAGAGGTAATTAATTTAGCTAGCCTAACTAAGTTGAATGCCCTTTTTAAAGTATATCCCAACAGTCTTTATGTGTCTACTCCTACACATTACACTGATCCTTTTCAGAGGGAGCCTAAAAATTATGTCCTGATAATTAATTTCTTTGAAAGTGTACAGAAAATGAAAATATTAAAATTTTACAGAAGATGGAAGTACAACAAAAAATTCAATTAGGTAAAGAAAAAAAATAAGCTAACTTGGTGTCCAGAACATGTTTGTGTTTTGCTAGAGCATGCTGTCTGGCTGTGTCATGTACTCAGATCTGGAAAAGTAGTTAGTTCTTCCTTTCAGGGAGCTGATGTGCAGTCCTGTGACAGTGGTGCCTCAGAGACCGCTTTACAGCCCACAGACAACAATGAGGCTAGATTCGACCTGAAGCCTATTGAAGAAACTGACTGTTAGGAGCTGCTGGATTTGGTTGCTGGTCATGTGTCTGAGGATGGGACAGATCCAGAGTGCCTCAGGCAGTCAAGCCACCTCAGTATTGAAAATGGTATCCTGCTTGGAAAATTACAGTCTTAGTCTTACTTAGTCTTAGTCACTAGGCAACATTATCCGTCATGATACTACTTTGCAAGTGTATAAAATAAACACCCCTACTGTTGGAGTCAGTCCTCTTGCTCATCATGCAAGAGGTAACTCCACCTGACCCTGGCTATTGTGTCTTGTCTTCATTTTCTAAATCCTCTCACTGTTTTCTTCAAGGGACCATGGATAGATCACCAACCCCACAACTGACAAAATGGAAATCTAAGGTCTAATTAGGTGATTGAGTATGTAGAGATAACTGAGCTGAAAGTTACCAATATTCTTAAGAGAAAATAAAATATCAAATATACATATTCATTATAGATAAAAGATTCTACTCCTTCCAAAATTTTTCTGATGAGATCTCTGCTAATTGACAGCAAAATATGACTAGTGTATTTAAATTACAAATTTCTAAAATTGTAATAAAGTTACTATAATACAATTTGGTAAATAATATATTTGAGCGCACTCTGATTTTGTAAAGATGTTTGGTTATTTGTTCTGTGTACTTGTTTATGTGTTTGTCTGTTAACTCAACAAATTTTCCTTTATCACTTGTTCATAGTTTAATTTTGGTTGTAGATTTAAAAGTATACTTTCACCTGAGTTATCAGTTGGTTTAAATGATATCAAAATTAAGATATTCTGACCACAGTCCTCAAGGTGAGGAGAAATTATTGGGTAGGACTCCAGTTGGTGAATAGAGGGGTGGCCAATCTTTATTTATTAATAAGGAGCCCCCAGTGATCTCCATAGTTTCTTGGTAGACACCCCAATAATTGGGTCATTTGGTCAAAAAAAGGTTTTTCAGTAAAAATTACAATAAACTTTTCTCATAAATTATGCTCTTGGTACAAAACTAAATTTTAACAAAGGTTTTCACATGTGTATGGTAATTCATTAGGGTTAATCTCATGCTGTATTAAATATATTCATGATTCCAGATGTACAGGTCTTCATAAATGTAAAACAAAGATTTTTTACTGTGATAAGACTTTCCTCCAGATTCAAGTTTCTGTCTTTAATAAAAACTTGGGATGTATATACCAGTAAAGGACAACAAATTAGGTAAAAGCTCATTATGTGTAAGATAGAGATAATTGGTTAAAAAGGTAATGTGTCAAAATGAAAATATAAATATGTTACAAAATGTTATCATGATTGTCATATACAATATTATATATGGTTTTGATTTCTAAATTTCTGTGTAAAAATATGTAAATGTTGTCTGTTAACATTCTATGAGGATTTAAATATTAGGATATTCATGGTTGTTAGAAATAGTTCCATTTTTATGTTCTAAGATGTTTGTTACTCAGATTGGATAGTAATATTAAGCTTACTGCCTCTATTACAGTGTAATGTCATTAATCTTCTCTGCTGGATGTTTAACAACTGAGGTTTACAGACCAAATATTACGGAAATAAATTGGCTAAGGCTAAAAGGACAGCCAATATTTTGGCCAAACCCTCAGAGGGCTTCAGAACATAAGAGAACCTCTGCTGTTGTATCCTATAACTCAGGTGAGTCCCTGATTTTCTGATCAAACAGATTATGGGACCACAGAGGAAAGTGACACCATGGATGTACAGTGTGCCTAAGGAGAGTCGCCAGGGAAAAAAAAATCACTCAAGCTTTCAGAGAAAGCAACTTGGTCAAACAGTAGCCATGACTCATCCAGATGATTGACACTGACAGTTCTAAAAGGTGCTTTACTTGGTTCCAAGGTGATTCCTGAGGAGACTTAACTGACCTAAATAGATAGCAAGAAGTTAAATTTTTATTTATATAGGTCTCACTTCAACTTGGTCTTAAACATCCAGCAGAAAAGAGTAACCACATGATGTAAAGAAGCAATGTTATGGTAACAGGTTAGCAGTAAAAGGTTCAAGTTACCAACGACCTCTGACAGTTGCCAGCCAGACTGACAACTGGCCACTATTGTGGACTATTGGCTATGCTTCAGGCACAGCTTTTCCAGCTTCAACTGAACACCCATCACTTCCACAAGTGAACAGGAAAGGGAGCTATGTTGGGAGCCACTGGAACTGGATATCGGTCATATGTGTGAGGGCAGAACAGAGCCAGAGTTCCTCAAACTGTCAAGCTATGTCAGTATTGACAAAAGCATCCTGCCTGGACAATTACAATTGTTAGTCACCAGGCAAATGACATCAACATGATACTAACTTTGCAAGTGTATAAAATAAATGTCCCCACTGTTGAAGTCAGTCCTCTTCCCACCACGTAAGAGGTAACTCCATCTGACCCAGCTTGTGCCTTTTATTTTCTTCATACCCACCACTGTTTCTCTCTGGGGTACAGTGAGAGACAAATGAGCTTCCCTACATACGCATTTTGTAAATTCTTAACAGACAATGATTTTTCTTCCAGGCCATTGCTGAGGCAAGTGAGTTCTTTGTCCCTATTCTCTCAATTTGCATCACTGCAACTGCATGTTCTCAGGTTTGAAGATTAGGACATTCTGGGTCAGGCCTCAATTCAGCCAGCCCAGGGCTTCATGCAGCTGACATAGAGCAGCCACAGGTCTGGGTCTCCATGGTAGAATGGCCGAGATGTCTCACATGACTTGAGGCCAAAAGATCCCATCCTTCCCTCCCTGCCATGGCCCAGGCTGGCCCATGTGCTTCTTCCTGAGCCCATACTAGCTCACTCATTCAGAACTCAGTCTGAATACTTTACACCCTGGGAAGACCTGGCACAATTTGACAGTTGTAAGGATGCCCAAACATTCATCTGGACTTGCCTGAGTCGTGACTCTTTAGAGCTCATCAAGATGTGACATAGAGGGACACTTTCTGGGTTCTCGGTGGTCACTTCCTGCACCCCTGCATCCCACAGGAGCTTATCTGAACCCCAGACATATTCAGGAACCCCAGAACCTGTAAGCCACCCCTGCACCTCCCTGACCAGCATGCAAGGTAGGTAGAGCACTGGATGCTTTCTGGGGCCTTGGTGGTCACTACATACACCCCCAGTATCACCATGGGATTCAGGCTGAACCCCAGACATCTTTAGGAACCTTAGTGAGCCACTCACGCACCTCTTCCACCTGGGTGCGAGGCAGGTGGAGCACCAGAAACCTTCTGGGGCCTCAGTGGCCACTCCCATCACCATCTGCACCCCTGCAGGAGGCAAGCTGAACCCTGCACAGAGTCAATGGCCTTGGGGCCTCTGCCCTCACCCCTCCCCTACTAGTGTGGGAACAAGGCTAGGTCCTGGGCAATGTCTGAAGCCTTAGGGATCATGACCTGCGCCCCGTCTTATGGAAGCCTTGTGGAAGCCAGGCTGAACCCTGGACAGCTTCAGGAA
>PVLD010022811.1:0-21503 GCA_004027595.1 Dinomys branickii | reverse complement strand
TTAGGTAAAAATCTTGAAGACATAGGAGTAGGCAGAGAGTTCATGAACAAAAATGAAGCTGCAAGGGAAACACTTCAAAGATTCAATAATTGGGACATCATCCTACTGAAAAGTTTTTGTACATCTAAAGAAATCACCAGCAAAGTAAAAAGAAAACCCACAAATTAGGAAAAAATCCTAGCTGGCTGTCCCTCAGACAAAGGTCTTCTATCTAGAACATACAAAGAATTAAAAAACATGTACCTGTCCAAATTCAATAACCCGATCCAGAAATGGGCACCTGAGATGAATACACACTTGTCAGATAAAGAAATACAAATGGCAAATAAATATATGAGAAAATGTTCCACATCCTTAGTCATTCGAGAAATACAAATAAAAACAACATTGAGATTTCATCTCACTCCAGTAAGACTGGCCAGTACGAAAAAAATCATCCAATAACAAATGCTGGCGAGGCTGTGGAGAAATAGTGACTCTATTACACTGCTGGTGGGAATGCAGACTGGTGCAACCACCGTGGAGAAGAGTTTGGAGATTTCTCAGCAAACTAGGTTTAGAGGTTCCATTCAAACCAGCTATTCCCCTTCTGGGTATTTTCCCAGAAGATCTGAAAACATTATATCACTCTGATATATGTGCACCCATGTTTATAGTAGCACAATTTGTAATAGCTAAAATGTGGAAGCAACCAAAGTGTCCATCCACAGAAGACTGGATTAAAAAATTGTGGAATTTTTATATAATGGAATATTATTCAGCTATAAAGCGGGACAGATTTGGGGCCTTTGTAACAAATGGTCACAATTGGACACCATACTCATAAGTGAAATAAATCAGAGGTACATGTGCAGGCAACGTATTGTGTCACTGATGTAAGAACCTGAGGGTGGGAATATAAACTAAGAGACATGAAGGAAATCTGTTCAAAAGTAAAGAACAGATGGGGCGAGGGAAAGGAGAAAAGAAAGAGGCAAAAATGTATGTATGTATGTATATACATATGTGTAGGATGGCTAACATGGTTCTACTATTGTATTATGTCCTCCACTATCTGTGCATCAAACCCTTCAATTTCATGCTGTTATACATTCTGGTCACAGTTTCCTCCAGGCTGAATTTAAAGTTTTCTGCATGAGATCTTCCCAGGCTTTATGAATGAGGTTGATGCAATAGAAGATGTTGAAATTTTTCTTTCAGAATGCTCTCAGAGTCAAGAACATCTCTTCTACACTTGGTGAAGAGTGCCTTTGTGTAGAACTTCTTAAAGTTGCAAATCTTTTGCTCGTCCGTGTGCTACAGAAAAAATGTTATGTTGAAGGGAAGGCACTTGCCCTTTCTGAAGTCACACTCAGCATCTACTAAAGCTAACAGGTTGTGCCAGGACATTGTCTATCAGAAGAAGGCAAATGTCAGGCAGTTTGTCATCAGATAGTGCAACCAGTCCATGAAAAGTTGTCTTTTGGCATAAGGTTTTGCAATGGCCCTCCACAAGACAGTGTGGGCTTGTTCACATTCTCTTCCTTGAATGGCCCACCATTAGTGATTTAATCTTCAGATCAGCACTTTCACACAGCAAAAGAGTTAATCTGTCCTTTATAGGCGTGTGCCCTGGCAGTGCCTCTTCCTCCTGCGTGGTATAGATTCTATTATTATTCCAGAAGAACCGTATTTCATGGCTTCTGCAGTGGCCTTCCAGAAGTGGAAGCCTCATCATGTCTTATCACACTGTTGATGCCATTTCTCTTGTGGAATTTATCAAACCACCCTCTCTTGGCTTGAAATGCATCACTAGTTGCAATTGCATAGGGGTTTTCTTGCAGAAAAATCACTGTGCAATTTCTTGGCTTTTTCACAGTTCATAGCTTCACTAAAGCTATCACCTGCTAGCTGTTTCTTATTTAGCCACTGTAACAAAAGTTTTTCCACTTCTTCCAGCTTGGTTAATATTGTTGCCCCTTCTGCCACATCAGCTCCTTTGATGACATTTTTATTCTTCAAAGTAGTTGAGATTGTGGAGTTCACCATCTTGTACCTCAAGGTCAGAATCAGTCACATGAATACTATGCTCATGCTTTTCTCCAGTTTCCTTCTTCAATTCAATGGTTCTCTAAAAAAAACCTTCTTTCCATTCTTATTCTGCACGTTCTTGTTACCTTCCTTCTTGTTCTCCGTATTCCTGTTACTTTAATTACCACTCTGCGCTTTCTATTTACCACCACACCTGCTCTGTACTTTCTTTGGAACCATGCTGGATTAAATAATACTGTATGCACAGTACTCTATATGCTAAAAAGCAACAAAAAGCTTCATAATAAGTGTACACAGATCTGTCTGTGAATGCAATTTCCACTAGAGGAAGCCACAACTACGTATCAGAGATAGCTACGTTTTTGCTCCTGTGGGGAAAATGGCCATAATCACGTTTATCACCCCGTGTAGACTTTGCAAACAGAGGCAGATTTTTGCAGAATACTGATGTTTACAAACTGAACTGTTTACAAACAGAAGCATTTCTCAGTGAGGTATTTCTGTTCACCTCAGTGTGCTCATGAGTGAGATAAGCTATAGCGTGGATAAGCTGAGCACAGAAACTGCTATATGCTGTGTATTCAATAAGTAATTGCTAGCCATGTTTTTACTACTGTATATACATTTTTCTAGTTGTGCTTTTCAATGTTTAGTGGCTTGAGAACTGTTATTTCCATTTTGTAAGAAAATTGAAAGTTCATTAAATACTAAATAATCTGGCTTATAAAACTACTAAATTCAAACTGAACCTTATCAATTTACAAAGTCAAGGCTTTAGCTGTTGTATTTAAATTTAAAATTTTGCTCTTAAAAATAAATGGTTGTATTTGGGTCATAAAATTAAGGTACAATTAATTTTAAGACTATTATTATCAAAGTGAAAGATATACTTGTGCTTTTCAACTGACATGGAGATTTTTCTAATATTGATTTTTATAAGACATTTCCCATGGTGAAGTTTTGGAGATATTGAAATTTTCAGTGGACACTGTTCTCAAAAATCATATTTATAGAAAATATAATGATGGATCTCACGTGAGTATTCTTATCTTATAAGTGGAAAGTATCCAATATTCACTAGTTAATTGCTATGTGAAAGGAATGTGTGTTAGTGCAGCTCTAACCCTTGCTGGCCACCAAAGAAACCCCACGAATAATGTGTGATTTAATAGCTCAAAAACATCAAGGAATCTAAGCATACTTTTCAGTATAGACAGTCCAAGTAGTTTTGCTCCCAAGGAAGCATTTTATTTCTCAAGTTGTCTTCTGCTGTTCCTAACATGAGATCCTCTTTTTACTTCATTTCTCCTCAGTTGTATCCCACTTTCTAGTAGAGTTATTTACCTATAATTACCTGGAATTATGGGGTTACCTTGAAGGGACAAGATGCTTTTCTTAGGAGGATGAAATTATTCTGTTTGGACCTCTTCTGTGTGTGCTAAGCTTCACTGAGTTCGTTTTTTCTCTTTTAATTGCTATAGTTCCAGCAGAGCCTCATTTGTTTTTACTTTAAGATTTTCCATCTAGCAAGAGACTTTTTTAGTTGGCTCAGTAACTACCTGTATCTCTTCTATGACACTCTGTGTAATGTGTTATTTGATTTGCTTTAACCTAATTCAAATTAATTGATCCAAATTCTGGTCTTCTGATGGTCTGATTTTCTTAACAGACAGGATTCAAGATTTCTAAGAGGAGACAGTGTATATAATCTTCAGTTAAATTTTCCTTAATTCCAATTTATATTTGGCTTTGAGAGGTGTTGGCTAAATTGACTTAAAACATCTACTGCTTTGATGTTGAGAAAATGCAGTTATATGGCTTCAAAGAAGAAAGTCTATAGCAATAAAATCCAGCATGATACAACAAGAAATCGATGGTAGAACAGAAATTTAGAGGTGTATTTAAAGGTATGAGTTACTAAAGTGTTGTTCAATTATGATTTGTTAATATATAAAACACTTAAATATCCCTCAATTACTTTTGGACTTTGTTTCTCCATATTAAAATGATACTTCTGGTTCCAAAAATAAAGCTATGAAGATAAGCTGGCAATTGTTCATGATGTTGGCTTAGACAAGACCAGATTTTTTCCCAACAAGTGTTTTCACAAAGGCTCACTGGCTTCTGACACAGTCTCACTGTGAAACTGTTTCATGAACCATTTTGTTGAGCCAGATTAAAAACAGACTTTTATTTCCTGTGAGCATCACGGCTAGGAGCTTCTCGCAAGCCAATCTTCCAGCTAAATGCTCCAAATCACCACTTAATTGCTGTAGCCTAATGTAACTGGCTTATGCAACTTCCAGATACCAAATTAGAAGGAAATAGTGCAGATAACTGTGAATTATACAGTGGATTCGAAGCCATTTATATAGCCAGTCAAATATAGGACATGCTTAGAACTAACATAAATGTACCTGACTTAATAAAAATCATATCATCTGAACAACACTGTTTCTCTCTGTAAGTAATGAATATGGTAATTAATAAATTTAAATTGTGAAGTAATTATTGTGAAGTAATTAATTTCTAAAGTACTTGGATATTTTAAAAAATATGCTTTTAGTCAATTTACTTTGCATATCATAATGTATTTCATGAAGGGAAAAGACCCATGTCAATCAGCCACAAAAGAAATATACATGCAGATCTAAATAAACATAACTGGTTATAGATTACTTGTAGCCAAAAGCTAATATGAGTCTTGAAAAGACTGTACTATAAAAATAGTTATCTTTAGACTAATCATTCAAATTGTCTTTAAATGTTTTATCCAGACTTGGGAATGAATTCAAAACTGCCTGTTCAATAACAATGTAACTATATGGCTTTAAGGAAATTGGACAAATACAGATTTTTGAATTACAATAGGCCACTCATGCAGAATAATTCATTCACAATACTGGATTCCAATTGGGGACCGATTTAATACTGATGTTAATGAAGTGCCAAGAAGAAAGTGAGTCATAGGGTAAAATTCCTTTGTAGCAATTTCCAGAGGAGGGTTTTTTTGTGTGTGTGATAGAACATTCTTAGAAATTTGAATTGGAACAATTTCTTTTGGGTGGGAGGATTTGATTGAAAAGTGAGATGGGAAAAGATGAAGAGAAATAAGAGTGAGCAAGGGAGAAAACTTATTATCTTTCTTTGTGAAATAAAAATTTGCTCATTTGGTATAAAATGAAATTGACTCAATGTGATGAATGAATTAAATGTAATGAAATGAACCCAACCTTGTACACCTTCCAAGCTGAAAAAAATGCTAACAATGGAAATAATAGAGTGAGATGTTTCATAAATTTGCTCAGTTTTAGTAATCTTAGGTTCCTTTGATATGTGCCTTGAAAAATATTATATCTAATGCAACATCTTTGATATATCATGGAACTTGAATGATAAATAAAATAAAAAATAATTTTATAACTACAGTTAAGGATTATTGACGAAAGATAATAGCAATAAAACATCATCTGAAGGGATTGAACTAATCCAATTGGTTTAATTTTGTCATCTCTATTTTAGGTAACAGCCTATAAAATTATACATGTGATGTTTTAGTTACTTAGAAAATAACACAGATGTATTTGAAAAGGTTGCTAACTTGTTCAATTGTACACTATTTCCCAATTTTCTAACCATACGACATTTATAGAAAGGTTGAAGCCCCCAAACAGAAGGCTGGAAGCTTTAATCAGGCACAGTTTTTAAATAGTACATAAAATGTCAAGCTTTCTTACTAAACATTATGGCTGCTGAAACACAAGAAAGGTATCGGGATTACTTTTCACATTCTTAGTCCAGTTTAAAAATCAATTATGGAATATATTTTTCCTAGATCAGTTCTTAAAAATGTACCCTTTTGTGTCTATATGAGGATTCAAGATCATCAACTTGTTTCAAAGATATAACGAATTATACTTTTTTATTAATCCTTTGAAAATAAAAATGTTTTCTGCTTCTATAACATGTTGTTGGGACTAACCCCAGTCAGGCTTGTTTTTATTTCTGCCATATCATGATACATAAATTATCACTTTATTCTGGTGTGAAATCTACATTACCTCTCAAACAAAGCTTACACATAATAATTAGCCAAGCTAAATCCTCCAAACTCTGTTCCTTTGCCTCAGTTTGCCACTAATTTTATACCTACAAGTGTCTGTCTAGACCTGTTTGTTCCTGTTACAAAACAAAAATACCCCTTTGATTTCTTCCCTTGCTGGTGTTGCTGTGTAAATTTTTCTGGTCTTCTATGGAGATTCTGTCTGGTTCTTTATGTATAAAGCAAATGGCAACTCTTCCATGAGCTCTTCCTAACTTCCCAGTGGTTTTTTTTTGTTGTTGTTGTTTTTTAAAAAAATTTATTTTAAAAGTAAAAGAGGGAAAACATATTACAAACAGATATCATTTAAAAAATAGCATAAGAATAATGCAAAGAAAACAGTTACAGAAAAAGCGGTAGGAAATTAACAATGGTTGTTGTTTTGTGTGTTGAGGTCTTCAAAGTGGTTTCTCAGGAAAACAAATAGAAACATGAAAAAGTGATCAAAGAAATAATCATTAACTGTTCCTTTCAGTAAAGCAATGGAAGAGAGTAGTGCCACTACTATTGTAGTATATATACACAGCTATCCTGTGTATAAATATATACATAATTTCCCCTTTTCCCCCTCTCCTTTCCCACACCCCAGCTGCCCTTTACTCTTTTTTCTTTCTTTTTTTTTTTTTTTTTTTGGCCTTTACTCTTGAGCATTTTCCTTTCATTTCACAATGTCTATCATACCTCCCAGTATTTACTCAATCCTTCAGATTACTACACTAGTGAGACAATACATTGCCTACACATGCAGGTCTGATTTATTTCACTTATGAGTGTGGTCTCTAGTTGTGACAATTTACCTATAAAAGCCTTAAGATTCTTTCTAGCTGAGTAATATTCCATCATATAAAAATACCACTTTTTTTTATCCAATCCTCAGTGGATAGATATTTGGGTTGCTTCCACAATTTAACAATTACAATTTGTGCCACTATGAACATGGGTGCACATATATTGCTGTGATACGATGTTTTCAGATCTTCTGGGAAGATACCCAGAAGGGTAATAGTTGGGTTTAATGGGACCTCTAGACCTAGTTTGCTGAGGAACCTCTAAACTGATTTCCACAGTGGTTTCACCAGTCTGCATTCCCACCAGCAGTGGAGAAGAGTTCCTATTTCTCCACAGCCTCATTAGCATTTGTTATTGGTGGATTTCTTAATGATATCCATTCTTACTAGAGTGAGGTGAAATCTCCATGTTGTTTTAATTTGCATTTCTTGAATGACTAATAATGTTCAACATTTTCTCAGCTATTTATTTGCCACTTGTATTTCTTTATCTGAGAAGTGTGTATTCATGTCAGCTGCCCTTTTCTGGATTGGGCCTTTGAATTTGGAGGGCCTGATGTTGTTTAAGTCTTTATATGTTCTAGATAGAAGACCTTTGTCTGAGGGACATTTAGCTAAAATTTTTTCCCAATTTGGGGGTTTGCTTTTTACTCTGCTGGTGATTTCTTTACATGTGCAGAAACATTTCAGTAGGATGAGATCCTAGTTGTTGATTCTTTGAAGTATTTCATGGGCAGTTTAGGTTATTTCATGAACTCTCTGCCTACTCCTATGTCTTCAAGCTTTTTACCTACTTTCTCTTCCAATAGATTTAGTGTTTCTGTTTCAATATTGAGATCTGTGATCCATTTTGACTGGAATTGTTTGGTGCATGGGGATAAACTTAGGTTTATTTTCAGTCTTTGGCAGGTAGCAAATTAGTTTTATCCAGCACCATTTATTAGAGAGGTTATTATTCTTCCAATCAGCTTGTTTGGCCTCTTTATCAAAGATTAGGTGGCTGAGTGTGTTTGTGGTTGTGTCTGTGTCTTGCGGTCTGTTCCATTGCTCTTCTGGTTTGTTTTTTAGCCAGTACCATGTTGATTTTATTACAGTAGCTTGGTAGTATAATTTTAGGATTATAATTCTACCTTACTTGCCTTTGAAGCCCAGGATAACTTTTGCTATTCTGGGTCTCTTCTGGTTCCAGATGAATTTAAGAAATGTTTTCTCTAGATCTGCAAGGTATGCTAATGGTAGTGTTATGGGGTTTGCATTGAATCTGTGCAACAATTTTGGTAGTATCACCATTTTGACGATGTTGGATTTTCCTATCCATGACCAAGGAATATTTTTTTCCATTTATTGAAATCCTCTTCAATCTCTTTTGTCAAAGTACTGTAGTTTTCATTGAATAGATCTCTTGCTTCTTTTGTTAGATTAATTCCTAAATATTTCAATTACTTGGATGCTATCATGAAAGGTAGGATTTCCTTAATTTCATCTCAGTCTATTTGTTGTTTGTGTACAGGAATGCTATTGATTTTTGGGTGTGGACTTTGTATCCAGCTATGCTGCTGAGTTCGTTGATTAATTCAAAGAGTTATAGAGTTTTTGGGGTCTTCCATGTAAAATATTGTGTCATCTGCAAATAGTGATAGTTTTACTTCTTCCTTTCCTAATTTTATTCCTTTTATTTCTCTCTCTTGTCTAATTGCTCGGGCTAATGCTTTCAGAACTGTGTTGAACAGAAGTGGTGTCAGCAGATAGCCTTGTCTTGTTCCTGATTTTAAAGTAAAAGCTTTCAGTTTTTGTCCATTTAGAATGATGTTGGCTGTTGGTTTGTCATAGATGGCTTTGATCCAGTTGAGATAAACTCCATTCCTATTTTCTGTGGGGTATTGTGAATTCATGTAGGACTTTGTCAAAAGCTTTTTCTGCACCTGTTGAAATGATCATGTGGCTTTTGTCACTGCATCTAGTGATATAGTGTATAACATTAATTGATTTGTGAATATTGAACCATCCCTGCATTCTTGGAATGAATCCTACTTGATCATGGTGTATGATTTTCTTGATGATTTACTGCATTCTATTTGCTAGTATTTTATTGAGTATCTTTGCATCTGTATCCATTAGGGATATTGGTCTTTAGTTTCTTTCTTTGTTGGGTCTCTGTCAGGTTTCGGTATCAGTATAATACATGCCTCGAGAAATGATTTAGGGAGAATTACTTCCTTTTCAATTTCAGTGAAGAGTTTGTGGAGTGTTGGTATTAAATCTTCACTGAATTTCTTGTAAAATTCTGCTGTGAGTCCATCAGGGCCTGGGCTTTTCTTTTCCCCTAAGTTTTTAATCACATTTTTAATTTCATTAATTGATATTGGGTTGTTCAGGATATTTACATCATCTTGACTCAAACTTGGTAATTTGTACCTATCTAGGAATCTGTCCATGTCATCTGAGTTTTGTATCTAATGGAACTAAAGATTTTCAAAGTAGGTATTAGTGATCTTCTGAATTTCTGTAGAATCTGTAGTAATTTCATCCTTTACATTCCTTATTGCATGAATATGTGTTATCTCCTTTCATTTTTTGATAAGGTTGGTTAGGGGTTTGTTGATTTTATTTATTCTTTCAAAGAATCAACTCTGATTCATTTATTTTTTGTAGGGTTTTCTTCCTCTCAATTGCATTACTTTCTGCTCTGATCTTTATAATATCCTTTCTTCTTTGGGCTTGACTTGTTCTTTTTCCAAAAGTTCGAGGTGCAGCATTTGGCTATTTATTTTTCTCTTTATGTTTTCCTTATGTGTGAGTTCACCACTATAAACTTCCCACTGAGGACTGCTTTCATTACATCCCACAGATTCCGGTAAGTTGTGTCTAAATTTCCATTTGGTTGTAGGTACTTTTTAATTTCTTCTTTGACTCATTGGTTGTTATTTAATTTCCTAGTGTTTATGGAGGTTTTGGAGTTCCCTTTGTCATTAATTTCCAATTCCATTGCACTGTGGTCAGATAATACGCACTGGATAATTTCAATTATTTTGCATTTAGGTAGGTATGCTCTATGGGCTAGAATGTGGTCTACTTTAGAGAAAGTCCCATGTACAGCACAGAAACATGTGTATTCTGATATTGTGGGGTAGAACACTTCATATACATCTACTAAGTCCATTTGTTTGCAGCTTTCATTCAGATCAGTTATTTCTGATCCCATTGTGTCAAAGGGGTGCTGAGGTCACCTATTATAATAGTGTTATTGATTATATGGGTTTTCATGTCTGTTAAGATTTGTCTTATGTAGTTTGGTGCATATTGATACATACATGTTTATTGTTGTTACCTCATCCTCTTGAGTTTTCCTCTAACAAGTATGTAGTGACCTTCTTTACCTATTTTGATTGTTCTCACTTTGAAGTTTACATTGTCTGGAAACATAATAGATACTACTGCTTTTTTCTGAGTTCCTGTTGCATGGAGGATTGTTTTTCATCCTTTGGCTTTCAGTCAATGGATTTCCTTTTGAGTAAAATGTGTTTCCTGTATACAGCATATTGTTGGATTTTGTTTTTAATCCACTCTGGTAGTCTGTTTCTTTTAGCTGGTGAATTGAGGCCCTTTAGATTTATGCTTATAACTGATACGTGTTGGCTTATCATTGTCATGTTATTTACTTGCTGTAGTTTTCTTCCTTTTTCTATCTATTTACTTGTTTGCTCTTCTTGAGGGTTTCTATCTATTGTTGTTCTTAAAATTGCGGCCAATTTCTTCTCTGTGTAGAATACCTTTTAGTACTTTTTGTAAGAATGGTTTGGCACTCATAAAGTTCTTCAATTGCTCTTTGTCATGGAAATATTTTATTTCTCTGTTAAACTTGAAGGATAGTTTGGCAGGATACATCAGTCTTGGTTGGAAGCTTTTTTGTGTTAGGACCTGTAATACTTCACTTCAAGCTCTTCTCTATTGGATGGTTTGTTTTGAAATGTCTACCATGATTCTGATGGGCTTTCCTTTATAGGTGATCTGTTTCTTTTCTCTAGCATCTTTTAACATTCTGTTCTTTTGCTGCAGATCTGGGATCTTGATTATTATATATCTGCATGTAGTTTTATTATGGTTCTGACTAATAGGAGTTCTACATGCCTTGGCTAATTTTCTGCAAATATTCTTTTTATATCATTTGTGTCACCTCCTGTTGTTTCATTGATTCCTTTTATTCTGACATTATTTTGCTTTCCCTCATCTTGATACTGTTGAATTGATTTTTCCTGGATCCTTGTTTTTTTTTTTTTGTTTTTTTTTTGCGGTACTGGGGATCGAACTCAGGACCCTGCGCTTGCTAGGCAAGCGCTTATTCCACTGAGCTATATCCCCAGCCCTACTTGTTGATTTTAAGAGATCCTTTCATGATTGCTAGCTGCCATGCTGTCTTCAAGATCCGAAATTCTATCTTTGGCTTCATTCAAGAGGCTTTACAAGCTTTCAATGGAGGTTTTGATTTCCTGGAAATCTCTTTGAGTCTGTTTCATGCATTCTAATTCATTCCCGTATTGATCATGTAACATTTCCATTCATTGCCTATGTTCTTTTTTTTTTATCTGTTTCTTCTCTAGATGTGTGGAGAATTTCTATCCTTATTATTGTCATTTCATTTTTGCCTGAGAGATTGTGCCTGACCTGATCTCTTCTATGGACTGATGGAGTTGTTCCTTTACTTTCATTGCAATCATTTCAGTAATTTCAGGTGTGTGTTTACCAAGTTCTCCTATGTTGATGTCTCCTGGACTTGTTCTGAGTAGGGTGATGCTCTCAGATTGCATTTTAGTCCTTCGCCTTGTCATGTTTGATGCCAAAGACAGAATGTTCAGTCTCCCTCTTTTCTGTCAGTTTATCAAAGCTTGCTAGTAGTCCTAGTTTTCCTGGTGGTCAGGCCTTCCCCTCAGTGTCTGCTGAGATGTGCTGCTTGGTGTGGGGTCTTCCAGTAGATGGTGAAGTTTACCTAGTTCTTCCAGGTCTCAGACCCGAAGTCCCGAAGTGTGATGTCAGTCAATGGCAGACTGTCTGATCCAGTGACCCCTCACAGTTCAGGGCACATGTATGACTTAGAATCTGGTTGCACTGGTGGTGCAATCTCAGACCAGTGGTCCTGTGACCCAAGACTATTCAGGATACAGGCAAAACCCAGACAAATATGAACTACAGGGTCAACAGTTTGTGGGCCACCTGATTCTGTGTCTCCAATCAGTTCAGGATGGGCACAGGATCGAGATGCAGGCTTCACCAACATCAAGCACAGATAGACTGTGTCTGTGACCTCCATGAGGTCAGGGTGCAAGTGAAGCCCAGGCTCAAACCATGGTGTTAGCAGCTTGTGGAGCACCTGCTCCCATACCTCACTCAGCGCAGGACATGCACAGGGAGGGCCCACATGTGAACTCTGGTGTGAGCAGTTCGTGGGCCTTCTGAGTGAGGATCTCCTGTCTGCACCAGGTGCACAGAGGATGGAGAGTCAGATTGTAATGGTGGCAGGGTCGTGGGTCACCTTCTTTGCCCCCAGAAAGTAGAGGGAAATACCTGGTTCTTTTGGCAGTGTTCAGCTGGGAACCATGCTGTCAGCATGTCACAGACCTCCTGATTCTGCTTCTCCAGTCAGTTCAGGTCACGCATAGGAGCCTGGTTCAGGCTTCACCCTACTTTCCTGTCTGAATTCTTGCAGTCATATTTATATTTCTCACTTTCTAGCAATCAGTATGGTATATTTATCTCTAAGCTCATAATATTTATGTGTGGACCTGAATTATCCTGCAGATCTGAAACACTTTCATAGGAGAGACTTCAGCCAGGATGCCTGGGGTAAAATAATGACTTTGCAAACTGTCAGTACTACAAGCTCGAGCAGATTTCTTAAATACTGTGAGTTTAGTTTCTCCATTTTCAAAAATGAGATATCAATTGTTCTAACATGGAATAGTTGATATATCCAAAGCACATACAATTGTACCTTGTATGTAGTTTGGGCTATGCAGTGTTTACTATTTTATTATCTTATCCTATTTTTTAGCCAAGATTGTTGAGCTTCAAGATTCAAGGGCAGTAAATTATTTATTCTGTGTCAACAATATTATGCCAAATAATGTTTGCTGACTAAATGCATGAATCTCAAATACTAAAAATATTTCTTTATGTTTAAATTTTCTGTGATGTCCTATTTCCTATAAAGCTGTCAATAGTTAAAGATATTTAATTGGTTTTTGCTTATTTAGTCACCCATAAAATATTTACTGAGCACCGTTCATATACAAAATAGAGAGGCAGAACCAGTGTAAGACAAATTGCATACCCTTTGTCCTGAAATATGCATGAAAGGAGAAAATATAGCGTTATCTAAAAATGCATAATTTTGACACAGAATGACCCAGATTATGATTTTATTTCTGCAATATATAAATTATTATCTAGAGCATAATTTAAGCACATAGATTCCACATTCCCAAAGTAGTACCTTGACAACATTGTACCATAATTTTCAACACTGACAAAATGCTTTAAAAATAGCTTATTATGTGACACAAATAACCACTCAGTAAATACTGAATTTCTTTTTCAAATAAAACACAAAGAGGTTTTTTTAAAAAATAGAAGAGTTTAGCTAGATTTTAAATTAAGTTTACTGGTATAATTTAGATACACATCCTGGCCACACTGACCATGTGGAACTTGTACCTGTGTGTGATGTACCTTAGTTTGCCTTTTATTCCTCATTCTTCTCCCTCCACTCAACTCCCCTCTCTCCCTCCTTATTTACAAAGCTTTGCTTCTGTGTTATTCTTTTTTACTCATCCTCTCATTCTTTATACTTTTGAATAATTTTTTCCTGTTTCACAATATGTGTTGTAAGTTTTTGTTCTTATTTACACTCAGTTTCTCACACAATATTTGCACATATGTGTCTGATTTATTTCATTTAAGAATATGGTCTCAAAGTCCATCCATTTAACTATAAATGTCTCAAGTGTATCCTTCCTTATGGCGAATAGTACTCCATTGAATTAAAACAATCTTTTTATCCATTCATCAGTTGATGGGCATTTGGGTTGTTTCCCAGATTTAACTGCTACAAACCATGCTGCTATAAACATGGGTGTTCATATATTGTTGTGGTATGATGCTTTTAATTCTTTTGGGAAGATATCAAGAAGAGAGATAGCTTGGTCAAATGAGGCCTCTACTCCTAGTTTTTATGAGGAATCTCCAGAAGAAGTGAAATTATGAGTATTTGCAAATGACATAATAACTCTACATAGAAGACTTCAAAAACTCCATGAAAAACTTACATATTTAATAACCAGACTTAGTCATATATCTGGATACAAAGTCAATACTCAAAAATCAATAGCATTCTTGTACTGACTAAGAGAGAATTTAGGGAAACCATGACTTTCATAACAGCACTGAAAGATGAAACAAGAATCAATCTAACAAAGGAAGTAAAGGATCTGTACAGTGAAAATGACTGTACTCTGGAAAAGGAGATCAAAGAGAATATCATAAAATGGAAAGATAGTCCTTATTCACAGATAGGAAGAATCAACATAGTAAAAATAGTCATACAGTCAAAATTTCTATACAGATTCAATGCAATCCTAATCAAAATATGATTAGCATATTTCAACAGAACTAGAGAAAACATTCCTAGTTTGAACCAGAAGAGAGTTAGAATACAAAGCAAAAACAATTCTGGGCAACAAAGGCAAGGCAGGTAGTATCACAATCCCTGACTTGAAATTATATTACAAAGCTATTACAATAAAAACAGCAAAGTACTGGAAAGAAAACGGATGTAAGGATCAATGGAACAAATTAGAAGATGCAGAAACAATTCCAAATAAACTTAGCCACCTTATCTTTGCCAAACACATTCACTGGAGGAAAGATAGCTCTTTAATAAATTGTGCTGGAAAAACTAACTTTCCACATGCTGAAGACTCTAGACCCATGTATATCACCATGCACTAAAATAAAAAAAGGATCAAATATCTAAAGATTAAAACAGAAACATTAAGTCTGCTGGAAGAGACAATAGGTAGAACTCTTGAAAACTTAAGTATAGGCACAGACTTCATGAACAAAACCCTAATGGCATAGGAAATACTAGAAAGAATCAACAACTGGGATCTTATCTTATTAAAGCTTTTGCCCAACAAAATAAATTACCATAAAGTGAAGAGATAATCCAGAGTGAGAAAAAGGTCTTAGCCTGTTGTTCCTCTGATAAAGGACTGATATCTAGAACATATAAAGAACTGAAAAAATTCAGACTGTCTAATTTAAGAACTCAATACAAAAATGGGGATCTGAAATGTATAGACACTTCCCAAAAGAAGAAATACAAATGGTAAACAAATATATGAAAAAATGTTAGACATTATTGATCATTCAAGAGATGCAAATTAGAATAATGCTAAGATTTCATCTCACTCCAGAAAAAAAATGATTGTTATCAAGAAATTAACCAATAACAAATGCCAGCAAGGCTGTGTGGGAAATGGAACCCTTATCCATAACTGGTGGGAGTGTGGAATGGAGCAATCACTGCGGAATTCCCCAAAAAGTAGGACTATAAGTTAACTAGATATTACGACAAATTGTTAAGGCATATGTGAAGCATTCTATTATATGTTTTTTTTTTTTTACTCATATAAAGACAGTGATTGGTTTCTATTAATTGTGAAATATGTATGTGGAAACAACAGAGAAACAAAAGCAAAGGGATATGGCTCCTACCTCTAAATACTTTAAAACACAGTGGCTTAGGCATACTTAGAATTAATTATGGTGAATGTATATATGCGTACTTAGGGAAACTCAAATGGCATGGTCTGAGCTTCCTGATGAGCGATAGCTCTGTCTGTCTTAAATATTTTTGAAAGTTTTTTTGAACTATGATGCAAAGTGACGTTAAAGGCAGGTACGATTTTGACAGGTCAGGTTGGAAGTTGTGTATTTCAGTTAGAAAAGATAGCAGACACGAGAAACCATATCATATGTTTAGAGAAGAATGAAAAATCAAATTATATTAGAATAAAGGCTTCATGTAGGAAATTTACATAGATATATTTAGGATGGAAGTTGGGCTTAGGTTATGTGTTGAGAGGGCTAAAGACAGTCAGGAAACTTGCACTGGATTTTATGAAAAAAAGGGAATCACAGAAGGTATCTGGAAAGGGAAGTAATATGATCACAGCTATGGCTTTAGAGCTCTAAACAGACAGATTGGAGTCTACAGAGAAGTCCCTAGTGATGTATATATCAGATTATTTAGATAGAAATTAATTCTAAATTAGGTTAATAACTATGGATTAGAGAAAAAAACAAGTGGAAAGTTGCATTATTATCAAAATTATCTGAAGGATAAATAAAGATATAAAAAATCAAAGAAAATGGGGAACAGAACTAAGTTTCCCTCGAATTTATATATTGGGAATGTATTTTATTGGGTACAGATGTATTGATTGCTAATCGTTGCTATATTGACTAGATCAAGATAGATTTTATTTTCATGTGGCTAAGTAATTAGCCCAGAATTTATACAACTAATTAGTAAAGAAACTAGAATTTGTATCAAGTGTACTACACTTGAACCCAAAGTCTTTTCATCATGCAAACTATGTCACAGTTCAAGGGTTATCAATCAATAGTTCTCATGTAAAAATAGCAATATGTGTATTTCTTTTACCATTGCATAGACTTAAAAATCATAGCAAACTTTTAGACTTGTGTTATTTAAACAATAAAACAAACAATTCACGATTCTGATAGTATTTTACATCAAAATAATTTTTATTTTAAAATAAGATATCATACAATGATGAAAAATAACCATTAATGTAAGGAAGAAAATATACCTAAATGTGCAAAAGAAAATAGAATGGCTGAGAAGAAACCAATGTAATTTTGGAGCATGGAAAGTTAGTGGAGAAATCAGAATGATAAGGCAGGGTCAAAGAACTTATAGCTCCTTTTTTTTTCAGTACTGGGAATCAAAGTCAGGACCTTGCGCTTTCCAGGTAAACACTATGCTGCTGAGCTGTATCCCAGCCCTGAGCTGTATCCCTGGCCCAGGTTCCTGAAGAGTCTACAACTGAGTCTATATTCACTATAACAACGTTGGAAGTTGGTTTTGAAGCACAGAAATGGCAATTACTATAAAAGGTAAAATGTGGTATAGGAATTAAAACTGGATCTGTTGGGAATTTGAAAGCAGAATAAGCAATTTTGTATGATTTTAAATTATGTATTTAACTAAATTATCAGTAGGAATATGAGGGTAGATTTTGTTGTATTAGTAGGATCCAGAAAATTTGCCCTCTACAAATCTTTTTGTGGTTACTTATAATTAAAAGTACTCTACACTAAAATTGTGGATGAAACACAGATAGCTATATTATTTAGGAAACAGACCTATATAGTCTATAAGCTCATTTGCCAAAAAGACTGAAGCAAAACCAGACAACCTAGCGCAGTGTGATGTTAAATGCCAGTAACATTAGCACTCTAGAGGCTGAGGCAGGAGGATTGTTGTGAGTTGGAGACCAGCCTGGGCTGCAAAGTGAGGATAAGATCATCTTGAACTGTAGAGTGAGACGTTGTCTCCAAACAAATAAAAATAACAGACAATCTCTAGTCCAGATTATAGCTTGAAGTTGAAGAACTCTGGATGGGAGGTGCTGACATTTACAAAGATTTCAATGTCAATATTATAGATGAGGAGGGTCTTTGTTTTTATCACAAAAATTGTTTAATTAAAACTATTACTTGAATTGTTTTGAAAATGGACACAATTTGAGATCATAATGTTAACTGAAATAAATAAGATGCAAGCTTATTTTTAAAGAGTTAGGATATAAAAAGTGTTCAGTGGAGTTAGGTAAAAATTAATGAAAAACATGGAAGAAACCTATGATGCAATCATATGAGTAACATAGGTGAAGGTAGATGAATGTTGGAGTGAACTTGGTAGTTGCTGCTGAGGAAGAAGACAGAAGAGAGCCTAAACACAGGTGAGTTAGCACACAAGAAACTTCTGGATGCAGCGCAGCATATTCCATTCAGAAATTATTAGACCAAGAAAGTGGGAAGCCGTGATGTTTATGCCAAGACACCTTTCAGATAGCGTCTCTCTAGAACAAAGCAAAGATGGGTGTGTGTGCAACAATAATGCAAATAAATTAAAATTAATTCTGAGTACACAAGTCTAATATTTTTAAAGAGTGTATGTTTTATCACACATGAAGTTAAAGATGAGTAGCAGTGACTTTTGCTATTCATCTGTAGCAATCTATGTAGAAAAGGGCTTTCATAGTTAAAAGAATGTACGTTTTAAGAGAAGAAGGCTGGTCTTGACCCACACTTTCTACCTTGACCTAGAAAACATCACTGCACAAAATTTAAATGAAGGGGTTAAACAAATTAAAATCCATACTCAAATCTCAGCTCATGTTTGAGAAGATGCAAAATACAATGGCTAAAGTGACTTCTTAGTGAGAGTTTAGTTAATATATACCAGCTCATATATTAAAGCTACTTGATTAGAAGCCTTCCACCTGGTAATCTTTAAGATGCAATTGTAGGAGAAGTAGAATTTTTCCTCTACCTAGTCAAGGTCTCCAGTAATGTCTAAGAATTAAATTGATATGTAACAAATTAAAAGCAGAAAACATGCACATTTTATTTCATAATCTGTATATGTATGTGTGAACTTTCACAAGAAAAATAAACATGCAAAGAAGCAGTTAGGGCCAAAAGCTTGTATAACAGGTTGGAGAAAGAATAGTCAATTGTGAAACCATGACAAGAGAGGATTAGAATACAGCAGTTAACTGTGAAAGTGACTGCACAAAATTTCTAAATTTCTTTCACACTCAACTCTTCATTTTAAATGATGAGTGTCTTCTTCCTGGAAGAGGAAAAATGCTTTACATGTGAGAATTTTATCACTTCTTTAAAGACAAAAAAATTGGAGTGTTTTTCTTGTATCTGTGGTTTTCCAAGGACCTTTGATTCAAAATAATCAGTGCCGATGTGGCATATGTTAGGGTGACGTGTTCAGGATGTTGTCACAATAAACCTGGTAAGGCTACTGAAACTACTGGATCCAGGTAGGTAAGCACCTCAACAACCTTCTTTGATACCAGAGTTGACCAATGGTACCTTTCATACAATATATGATAAAAATTCCTTCTGAGTCAAAGTTAAAGATACATTATGGTAATTCTCTTTCTGTTGGGAGATCTGCTAATTCACTTCTTAATTTTCTTTCTTTTTTATTTTAAAGGGAAAAAATAAAAATGATACAAAATTTCAAAATAAGATGATAAGAAATTAACAATGATCATTACATTGCACATTATTATCTGCAAAGTAGTTACTCACATTACCAGACAGAGGTATGCAAAATTGATCAAAAATATAAGCACTGTTTCTTTCAATGAACTAATAGAAATTAGTAGCACAATTATCTTAGCTATCTTGTGTATTTATACATATTTACTTTTTTCCCTTTTTTTTCTTCTCCTTTCCTCCATCCTAGTTATCTTTACCTTTTGAGCAGTCTCTTTCCCTTTCATAATATCTATTAAACCTTTTGGATTTTATTTACTCTTTCAGTTTCTCACACTAGGGAGACAATATGATATTTACACATGTAGGTGTGATTTTTTTCATTTATGAGTATGGTCTCTAGCTGCATCCATTCTTGACCTTGCTGCACATCTGTGATTGCTGCTTTACAGATGTTTTTACTTGACTTTTAGATTTCAACTTTGTAAACTCCACCACATTGCAAGGAATAAAAGATTGGGAACACTTCTAAAATTGCCAACCTCTTGTTTCTAGAAAATATATTTCCCAGAGGAAGGGGTAAAGGAATACTACCATTCCTCATATTGTTACCGTTAACTTCCATTTACTCTAAGGTAGAAGTGTTAGGTAAAGAAAATACAGAGAAGGCTTTGAGGAACACAAATGATTTTGTTTCAGATATGTGAAAGTCTCTCAGGAAATACTATTTTGTTTGGAGGTATGAGATAGGCTGTAAGGATCAAAGTAGGTTGTTGATATAGATTTTATATTCAGAGAGGGAAAGCAGAGAATAGATAATTGTAATAGAGATGAGAGAGTTTTAAAATATGTTTTCTGAGTCAGTACTTGTTATGACTGACAGAGTTTGTTTGTTCTCTCTCAAAGCATTGCTACTTCCACACCATGTGCAAGGGAGCTCACACCATCTGGCAATCACTCTCTGAAATGACATGTACACTGCAGGTATAGATAGTACCAATGCCCCAGTGAGCAGGAAGTTTATACTTGAAACACAAATAAACAAACTAATTAACTAACTAATTTAGTGAATTAACAACAAACATGGTAAATGTCCTTACATAATTCCTAATGGAGAATTTTATTTATACTAAGTCTGTAATAGGTACTAGCACAGTGGTTACATGGTACAGCGCTTTCAAAGGTAGTTCTCAATGATCCCCTTTCTGACCGTTCTTCCCTTTCTGTTATATTCCTCCTTAGGGGGTTGGCCACTTGCAACTTCCTCTAAAAGAAGGGAATATGGCACATGTGACTGCATATCACTTTCGTGTTCATGTTACATAAGACTATAACTTCTTCCTATCTTCTTTTTAGTTTTCCTTGGACTTCATTCTTTAATAAAGTCATATGGAAAGCTGCATGTGGCAAGGAGCTGGCCGAAACTCCTGGGCAGCAGTCAGTAAAGAACAGAGTCCTTCAATCCAACAGACCACAAGTGATCGCATCCTGCCAGTGACTTTGTGAGCAAGCTAAGCAGTGGCTCTTTCCCTGCTTGAGCTTTTAGATAAGACCATGGTGACAGCCAATACCTTGACTGCAAGCATGAGTGAGAGTGTCAGACAGAGATCCACACAACTATACCCAGATTCCTACTGCCAGAAGCAATGAGAGTATAAAAGCAGATTATTTTAAATTGCGAATTTTGAGGACCCAATGTTATAAGGCATATAATATATAACCTTTTATGTGCTATTCATACCCTAAAATTTTAAAAAGAGACTGGCCTTTTTATCATTTCATTTTCAAATATAAATTTGTAAGCTTTATTTTTGATGGACTCCAAACCTTTTATTTTATTTTATTTTTTTTTAAATTTTTTTTTTGGCGGTACTGGGGATCGAACTCAGGACCCTACACTTGCTAGGCAGGCGCTTATTCCACTGAGCTATATCCCCAGCCCCTCCAAACCTTTTAATGTATTACATTTTTCCTCCAGATTCCTCAGTAAATATCTCTATTCATTTTCTACAAAGTTTCAACTTCCCATTCCTTTAGGTATATTTATTTCTTTTTTATCTTCTAAATTCAGGAAGGAGCTTCAAGTTGGTTTCAGAAAATTTTTCTTAGAATAAAAAAGATTTTACACTGAAGTATAATTCACATCTGAGTACTGGTATGGAGATGAATCATGTCAATAGTGTAGACATCACAAAAAGTACTTAAATATCCAGAAAGCAAATTAATCCCAGATGTTGTTGCACTGTGTGTGTGTGTGT
>PVLD010022810.1:0-28598 GCA_004027595.1 Dinomys branickii | reverse complement strand
AAAAAAAAATGGTTGTTTAAGAATACTTGTGTAACTCTATGTACACAAAATGTTTTAATGATTTTGAATTAATATTTCAGCAAACATTTGCAAATAAGTATATTATTTTTATTTGCAAAGCACTTTTATATATAGGATAACTTAATTAGTTTTATTGGTACATTTTAGATGTACATAATGATCATTTTCACTATAAGGAATCTGTGCCCAAACATGATATATTTTGATTCTTCTTTTTTTCCCAATCCCCTTTCTCCCTCCAGCCCATCTTCCTATCCCTAATTACAAAGATTTGTTTCCACTGGAGGGGAAAAGGAAAACAAAAATTACACAGTATAACTTTTAAGACCATAAGTAAAACAGCCTCAGAAAAATCGGGTAACTTATCCAAAGGCACAAAGTAAGCTTCACACCTACTTTCTGGTTTATATTTCTGTGTTTTGCTTTCATAAGCAAAGAAAAAGTGAATCGATATTACAAAATTACTACATAAAAATCACTCAGTTCATAGTAAATGGCAATAAAAAGTTGAGTGAAATTAATATATTTTCCCAATTTTTGTATTTTAGTAGCATTTGTTTATATTATATAATGATTGTATTTTTTGTGGGGAGTTAGTACTCAGGCACAACACACTTTTCAAAACCAGGTCAAATGTTGCAGTAGTAATTATACACACACACACGCATGCAAATGCATATGCAATACTTACTCTCTCTCTGATTTATTTCATTGTTTTAATAAAATATCATGCAATGATATGGTAAGTAGAGACTACATCCCAAACTTGAATACAACATTTGATTGTCTTAACTGACCTAAAAGGTATACATTAGAATTATCTCTGTAATCAACAGTATTGAATTCATAAAAACTGTTATTAGGAGCTAAGTTTGCTAAATGGTTACACATTAAAATATAGCGATGTTAGCAGCCTGTGAAATATCATGTGAGAAATGAACCACTTACAAGAGTATTATTTTATCCTAACATTATTTAATACATTATTTTTATACCATAGAGAATAATTACAGGCTTGTTCTACACGTGCATGTGTTTTTGTAGATCATGCACATGTGGTCTTCTGTGTTAGCTTGAGTTTTATTCTAAGGCTCATTCATTTTAAAGTATTTAAATTGGTTCTGGACTACACTTTGATATCAATATTGGAAATCCATGTTACAAATTTATTACATAAGTATCACATAATTGTCTTAGTTTTTGATGTTTACTGTAAGCCTTTAATTTATTTTATCACTTTGAATATATATCTACCTATTGCACTTTTCAAAATATACTATTTTATGACTTTTGCTCTGTTCAGAACACTGCATTTTCTTACAAAATATTTGTAGTTATAAAAACAGTAGCAAAATTTCATCAAGCCTGTGATATGAGAAATTGTTCTTTTTGTCTAGCTACCTGGGACATTTTCCATTTTTCCTCTTATTTTTTACATTAGATTTTACTGGATATCTATATCTATATCTATATCTATATCTATATCTATATATATATATCACATCCATCATAGAGAATTCCTACCTGTGCTATTATATTTTCCCCATTCCTTTACTCTCTCTTCAACCTCTCCTCCCTTCCTCATTTATAATGTTTTGTTTCCATGTTTTCTTTTTTCCTCATGTTTTTAAAACTTTTCCCTTCCTTTCCTGTATCCTCTGTCTTTTGCACTCCCCATCTGAAAATTTTCCTCTTATTTCAAAATCTATGTTGATCCTTATTTATACTTTGGATTGCTCACCCCAGAGAAACAATGTGGTATTCACACTTGTATCTGATTTCTTTCACTTAACAGTATGGACACAAGGTACATCCATTTTCTGAGAAATGTCTCGAGCATGTCCTTCTGTTTGGCAGAGTAGTACTACATTGGATAAAAACAAAAACAAAAACAGAAACAAAAACAAAACAGAACACTTCTTTATCCATTCACCAGTTGATGGGGACTTCAGTTATCTCCAAGATTTGGCAATTACGAACTGTGGTTCTATAAACATGGGGGCGCATACATCACAGTGGTATGATCCTTTTAATTCACTTTGGACATATCCAAGAGGAGAATGGCTGGGTTAAATGGAATCTCTTGTCCTAGCTTTTTGAGGAATCTTCTCACAGTGATTGAACCAATCTACACTCTCACCGACAGTGGAGAAGGATTCTGTTTTCCCACAGCCCCTCCAGCATTTATTAGTTGATTTCTTGATGATAGCTTTTCTGGATAAGACGCAATCTCAGTATCATGTTAATTGGCATCTGTCAAATGATCAGTGATGTTGAATAGTTTTTCATATATTTATGTGCTATTTGTATTTCTTCTTCTAAGAAGTTAGTGATTTCAGATGCCCATGTTTGCATTGAGTCTTTAAATGAAGGAGGTCTGATGTTTTTTAATTCTTTATACTTTCTAAATAGTAATCCTTTGTCTAAAAAAGAGCTAGCAACCACATTTTCCCACATAGTGGGTTGTTTCTTCACTCTGTTGCTTATTTTGCTATGTATAAGCTTTTCAATAAGGTGATATGCAGTTCTTGATTTTTGTGATAGTTCCTGTGTGATCAGGGTTTTATTCGTAAATCTTTGCTTACACGAATGTCTTAAAGAGTTTTACCTATTCTATCTTCCAGAAGATTTAATATTTCTCTTTTAATATTTGATCTTTAACCATTTCATGCTTAGTTTAGTGCATGGTTAAAGATATGGGTCAAATTTTGATTTTCAACATGTACAGAGACAGTTTTTCCAGCACTATTTATTAAAGAGACTATCTTCCTTCCAGGTAGTATGTTTGGCACTTTTGTCAAATACGAGATGGCTGAGTATGTCTGCAGTTGTTTTTGCATCTTTTAATCCATCCCATTTATTCTTGGGTCTGTTTTCTTGTCAGTACCATGGTATTTTTATCACAGTGCGTTTAGCATAATATTTCAAATTGGGGGTTGTAATGCTCCCTGCCTTCCTTACCTTTGTTCACCAAAGTTGCCTCTGCTATTCTAGATCTTTTCCAGCCTCAAATGAATTTTAGGATTGGTTTTTCTAATTCTGTGAGATACGGTGTTGGAATATTGATTAGAATTGCATTAAATATGTATAACAGTTTTGGAAGCATGGCTATTTACACTATATTGGTTCCCAAAGTACTTATGATTATTCTCTGACATATGAATACATCTTGTTTAAATAATACATCCACTTTCAGTATCAGGGACCAAGTTTATCATATCTAGAAATTCATTGATGTAATGTTTTTCAATTTTCATATCTTTTAAAATTTTTATTTCTATAGTGTTCTAAAACATTAACATATTATAATTTATTCTATAATATATTAAATCATATATACCTATAATTTATAGACACATAGATATTTGATAACTTACACTGTAATAAGGAGTGATTCATTGTTTACTTTGACCTCCATTACTGTATGTGATGGTCAATATTGTTTATCAAATTCACTGTGTTGGCAAATGCCTGGAAAATTAGTAAAGCACATTGTGGCATGTCTGTGAGGCTCTTGGCAAAGATAACAGCAATGTGGAGTGGCAAACTGAGGAGAAAGTTCAAGGCTAAATGGATTGTTCAATATGCCAGGGGGCTGGAGGGAAGAAACTGTGGAAGAGGAACCTTTCCCATCTGCAGTCATGACCTCTGGTTCCTCAGCCTTTGAATGTAGACTTGTGCCAGTGACCCTCCGGGAAGCTTCTAAACCTTCTGCCTTGCAGTGGGGCTGCATTATTGATCTTTATTCTGAGACTTCCAAGTTTTTGCACAAAAGAACTGGTCTTCCCAGTTCTGTTAGCCTTGTAAATGGCCTCTCTGGGACTGTGTACCCTCTGATAATGTGGTCTAATCTAACAAATCCCTGTGTGTGTGTGTGTGTGTGTGTGTATACATATATTTCCATCTGGGTTCTGTTCTTCTGGAGAATATTGATTAGTACACTGCAATACCACAACATATTTCATCACTTTATATGTGGCATACTCCAGAGTTTGGTCAGTTTCTAGGATAAAGATCTGATGGTATTAAGTACAAAAATGCATATTCTCAAATATATTTTAACAAATATATAATTAAATAAGGTTTACTTGTTCTGTTTTTAACTACAAATATAAAATCATTTCAAGATAGTAGTTAGTATTGGAAAATATTCCAAGTACGTTTATCGCACATAAAAGAAAGTTGAACATGGCTACAGTCCCACTTCATCATTTACAAAGCTGGGATTACATGAAAGGAGAAGTGATTTAGTTGCATTTAAATTTTTTGTTTATGTAGGCAATGCTTATATTACTGACTGTTTCATTTGGGAAAATGAAAGACACAATATTTATGAATAATTATAATTATTTTATATACTCTTAAGCTCTCTACATATTAAAATGGTTAACTCAACATATTTCTTTGCTTTTACACTCTAACTTGTAAATTTTATTGAGATTTATTCTGTGAAATCATAGATATATTGTAGGTTGTCATGCAATGTAGTATTGAGACGGAGTGAGTTCTGTGAACTGAAACTGAGAAAATGTATAAATATTTCAAAACAATCAAACATGGAATCATAAATTAGGAAAATTTCAACCACAAAACGAAGAAACAAGAAAATTTGAACCCATGTTTTTCAAACCAGTGATATTTACATTATGTCACTGCAATTACATATGTGTAATATAGCTTAGCACTTGCAGAAGAGAGAATTTATAATTATTTAGCAAAGAGTATTGTGGAAATATTTTTGCAGCCCTTTTTTTACAATAGCATGTTCTCTTATTGATATTTTACACTGATCCATTGACTTCTCTGTCTTATGTGAGCATATACTTTATATAAACCAAAATACATACTTAGTACATATTCCTTTGTCGTCTTTAAAACTTGGTAAATGTATGTGGGGATGTTGTTTTTTTTCAGTGAAACATAAACCATAATTAAGTGCAGAAATACTGTAAACTTAATTTCATATTATTTGTCACATTTGTTAAAAGGATTTGGGTATTATTTAGTTCACATACTTTGAGATAATCTCAAAGATATCTACAAAAGATAATAACTTTGAGAATTTTAAAAAGTTGTAAAAGACACTTTTTTGGAGCTTCCAAATAAATAGAAATAGATACTAAAGATATTACCTAGGAACTATGTTGAGTCATACTGGCTTCAGAAATAAATTTTCTTAACTATATATACAGTGTATTTTTATTATTACAAAGATAATTAAAAATAATAATAAAATAACAACAACATCTACAAAACAGAGCAGAGCAAGAATAAAAATGATACAAGGTTTCACAAAAAATGATAGGAATTAACAGTGGTTCTTATATTACATATTGTCATCTGCAACAAAGTTGTTCAAATTACCAGATATAAGAAAACAACTTTGATCAAAGCCTAAAGAAAGTAAAAATAATAGAAAAAAGAAACGATACAGAGCTTCATCAAACAAGATGGTAGGAACTCACAAATGGTTGTTATAATGCATCCTCAAAATACTTTTTCACATCACCAGATATAAGCAGGCAAAATTGTTCAAAAAATTAAGCATTCACTGTTCCTTTCAATAAACCACAGGACATGTGCACTTTATAGTACAATTATATATATATATATATATATATATATTCCCTTGCTTCTTCTTTTTCTCTTTTCCCTCATCCCAGTTATTCCTTCCTTTGAGCAGTTGCTTTCCCTTTCATAATATCTGCTGTACATTTTGGGTGTTACTGAATTTTCAGGTTCTTACACTAGAGAGAGGGGACCATGTTTAGACATGTGGGTCTGATTTATTTCTCTTATGAATATAGTCTCTATTTGTATCCATTTAGCTATAAAAACCTTGAATTTATCTTTCTTTATAGCTGAGCAATACTGCATTATATTAAAATACCACATCTTTTTTATCCATTCCTCAGTTGATGGGCATTTGGGTGTTTCCAAGATTTAGCTATGACAAATTGTGCTGCAATAACATGGCTGTACATATATCGCTGTGTTATTATGCTTTTAATTTTTCTGGGAAAATACACAGGAGGAGAATATCTGGGTTAAGTGGGACCTCTAATCCTAGTTTTGTGAGGAATCACCACATTGATTTCTATAATGGTTTCACCAGTCTACACTCCCACCAGCAGTGGAGAAGGGTTCCTTTCTCCCCACAGCCTCTCCAGTATTTGTTATTGGTCGATTTCTTGATAGCCATTCTGATAGAATCTCAGTGCTGTTTTAATTTGCATTTCTCAAAGGAGCAATGATGTTGAAGGTTTTTTTTTTTATATTTATTTTCCATTTGTAAGTCTTCATCTGAGAAGTGTCTATTCATTTCAGATTTCCGGTTGTCGATTGGGCTTTCAATTTGGGGGGAGTGTCTGAGTTTTTAAATTTTTTATTTATTCTAGATAGAAGTCCTTTGATGGACAGTTGGCTAAATATTTTTCGCAATTTGTGGGTTTTCTTTTTACTTTGTTGGTGATTTCTTTTGTTGTGCACAAACTTTTCAATAAGATGAGATCCCATGTTGATTCTTTGAAGTATGTGCTGTGCTGGTTGGTTTCGGTTCATGAACTTTCTGCCTACCCCTAGGTCTTCAAGATTTCTACCTACTTTCTCTTCTAGTAGATTTAGTATTTTTGTTCTAATATTTAGATCTTTGATCTATTTTTACTTTTGTTTAGTGCATGGTGATAAACAGGGGTCTAGTTTTAGTCTTTGGTATGGGGGGAACCAGTTTTTCCAGCAACAGTTATTAAAGAGGCTAACTTTCTTCCAGTGATCATGTTTGGTTCGTGCGTCAAAAATCAGGTGGCTGCATGTGTTTGTAGTTTTGAATTCATCTAATCTGTTCCATTGATCCTCAGGTTTTTTTCTCCTTTTTTGGCCAGTACCATGCTGATCTATCACAGTAGTTTTTTAGTATAATTTCAAGTAAGAGAATGTGATTCCTACTACCTTTCCTTTGTTATCCAGGATTGCTTTTTTTTTTTTTTTTTGGCAGTAGCAGGGATTGAACTCAGGACTTTGTGCTTGCCAGACAAGCACTTATTCAACTGAGCTATATCCCCACACCTGTGCCCAGGATTGCTTTTGTTTTTATAGGCCTCTTCTGGTTCCTGATGAAGGTTAGGAATATTTTCTCTAGATTTGTAAGGTATACTAATGGTATTTTCATTGGGATTGCATTGAATGTGTACAACAGCTTTGGAATTATGGTCATTTTCACCGTGTTGTTTCTACCTAACCATGATCAGGAGTATCTTTCCATTTTCTGAAATCCTTGTGAATGCATGAACCATTGTTACTCTACTACTATCTTGTTTTGAAATCTTGTATCATGTTTTTATTGTTTTCTCTTTAAAATAAAAAAATAAATGTAATTGCGGTTGGAATTGTTACTTTTTAAAAATAGGATGAAGTAAATCTAAAACAAAAATAAATCATATTCTATAAAGATATGCATATAAAGTTGTACAATCTGTTAAAAATGGAGAGTGAAGACTCTCATTATGTTGTTAAATATCTTTAGTATTTGGTATATTCCCTTTCCTTTTATTATTTACTTAAAATTCTCTTTAAATCCTTGTTTCTGAAACACATCAGATTTTGTCTTGTATATAAATATTATATAATTTGATCTCAACCCCTTTGAGTAGCAGTTATTTATAATATTTTACAAATAAGCCAAATTTGAATTGAGAGCTACTAAACTACATAAAGCTTTCTACATTCTGAAATGCTTCATAAAATAAATTACTTTCTTAGATTTATTTCTTTTTAGAACCAAATAAATATTTATAGTACTTTCTTATTATATTGCTAACATATTAGTTTTGATTAAAAGGAAACCCATTTATCACAAGAGTACAAAATCTATTTTGCAAAATATTCAGAAATCAATGTGAATCTTTTATTTGGTTATTACATATTTATTCTAATTATTCTATTGTAGCATAAGTCTCAGTCAATATCTCATGCTTTGTTAAAATAACTAAAGTGACTCATTTGTAGTCATTAAGCAAAATTTGCAAATCCTAATTATTTTACTGTTAGAAAATAAGTTTCTCAATACCTGTGATTACTTATGTAAATTTCACTTTTCTTCAAATGGCATTTAACAGTGTTGATAATATATTCTGATATACTACTAATGTTTTACAAGTCCTTACGTAAAAAATTAAACCACAGTATTAAATATTGTTTTTGTATACTTGGCAGATTGCCATTATCATAATTACAATAGTAACAGCAAATTGTTGCAGAAAATTCCATTTTGGAATTTTAACTACAATTATTTCTGTGGCTAGATAGATTTACTACGTCCCCCTGAACTTAAATAGAAACTCATTAATGAGAAGTTTGCAGTGATTAATTAGAAACCTGTTGAAAAATATCTTTTGAAGATAACTAAATCAGGCATTTCTTTTTTCCCCAAGATACAGTTTTATACTAATTGGCTTTTTCCCATTAGATAGCAGTTTGTGGTTTGGGAAGTTACTTCTCCTGCTTTAATGCCTTTCAAGTTCTTAGATTAAAAGCAAAAGGATAATTTTATTTTATATCTTTTGTCTTTCAGAAGAAATGACCACACTCAATCTAATATTTTATTAACTTACAGGACATCTAAGAGAATAATGACCACAATTGCATAGGAATTCCTGTGAGGTTATTTATTGAGATAAGGGTCTTCACAGATATGTGTGAAAATGTTAAAAGAATAATTAGCTAATTAATGCTCTCTCTCTTTCTCTCTGTCTCTAGCTATATCATCTCTATCTGTGTTAACTGGAGGAATTTCAGTTGTATGGCTTATAAGTTTTAAATAATCGTATGCATATTTATATTTTTTCAGAATATTTTAAAGTCTTAAAATATTTTCAAAGTTAAAATAGTCTGACATTAGATATATATGAGTGTAGAACACGTTATAGGAGTTATGTTTGTACCTTAGTTAATATATATTTTATCTATGAAAATATGAAGATCTATTTCTCCACATCTCAAATGATGGATTGAATTTTCTGTCTAGCTGCAATACAATGCAAATTAAGAAGTTAAAAACATCAAAGTCTATGCAAATATTTTTGGAGAAAATAAGACTTTTTTTAACTAGGTGAATCTCATATAGTTTAATGTAGTTTTCCTAATGACAAACAAGAATTTTATATTGAAACTTTTATATTTTTGTATTATTAATAAAATTTTTAAGATAAAATATACATCCTACCACATGATGAACAGATATGCAAACTGTGTACACTCATTTAATCTTTTTAATACCGTAAATTGTATTTAGAAATAACTAGTGTAGGGGGCTGGGGATATAGTTCAGTGGAATAAGCGCTTGCCTAGCAAGCGCAGGGTCCTGAGTTCGATCCCCAGTACTGCAAATAAATAAATAAATAAATAAATGAAAAAATAAATAAAAGAAATAACTAGTGTAAACAGAAAGCAATTGTGTCTTGATATTTTATGTTCATCCAAATGTATTCTTGAGAAATTAATATTCTGATGAGAATTCTTACACAGCACTTCAGGTTAGAAAACTAACTTTACAAGAGCAAGTGTTCTGATATTAAATATAATCTGGAAAATATAGGGCTAATTCACTGATTATTTTGTGTCATAGGTTTTCCTCATAAATTAGAGTTTTATATAAAGTTATCTTTGTCTCTACCAATATTCCCTTTGTACAAGAGTCTGAGTGAATCTGGAAACTAACTTGTCACTCAGTGTTTTAATTTGTAAGTCTCCATTCCATAAAACACAAAAATGTTCAGGAATAAAATGATTGTTAAAAATAAATATTTATGTCATGTTAGATCCATGAACATGGGGCAGTAAAATTAGTATCTATAGATGTAGGCACAATTAACATAACTTCAATACATTTCTTTAATTTTTGTAAGAATTCAAAATATAAATCTGAACCTTAAGCAGTAAATCTGATGTGACTTAATAGCACTAGTTTTCTGTTTGTTATGCCAGCACCCTTACCTATCCCAGTATGACATACAGAACAACACCTGATAACACCAACGAGCAAGTATCTATTTCTATCAGTGTTTCACAATTCATAATCTCTTCACTTCCCATCTGTTTGTCGTAAACAAAGTTTATTTTCAACACTGAAATCTCCAGAACATCAACATATTTGCCATCCCATTGCTTTATTGAAATGTCTGGCAAAAACATCAACCTTCATAAAATCCTGCTGTTGTTTTATCGGTTCTTGGCCTTGCCCATGGTACTGAATGAGTCTGTAGAAATACATGCCAATGATTTCCTTTCTAAAACAATAGGCTGAAGTTATTTCCTGAGTTTCACATTTATATTCAAGTTTCTATTCACTATCTCCAATTAAATATCTAAAGATTATCTCCAATGAAATATTTAAAGAACATCCCCAATGTAGTATATTCTAAACTGTCAGAATATTTCACTTGATCTTCTCTTATTTCATCAGAAGCAAATACATCTTTCCAGTTGTTCAAACTTACAACTTTAGCACCATTCATGATCACTCCTTCTGGAGCATCTTTCAGTCAACCACATCAATATTGTCATCCTAGTGATCCAAAGCTCTCCAGAATTTAAGTGTTTGTTTCTCCTTCTATATCTATCCTGCCATTTCAAATGAAGATCACCTTTCATTTGGATTGCCTGGGGTTTCCATACTTTCACTCTGACACAACATGAACAATTGCAGCAAAGAAATGAAATTGGCTATGACCCTTTGGCCTAGTGCTCTCCACTGGTATCTACACTCACTGTTAAATCTAAGATCCTGATACTAACTCATAAGGTCAAGCACAGCATGACAGCCCATGCTTCATTACCAATTGTTCCTTAATCTTAAGATTTTCTTCTCCTTTCTTCCATAATACCCTCATATTTTTGCAAGTATTCCTGTTGCCCTGTATTGAATTTGTGTCCTAGGAATGCAATATTCTTTCTGCAGAACAGTCTCACCAGTTTACTTTAGTCACCATATCTTTATATATTGCTCCGAAGTAATGCTTTCTTATCACTCTTACTAAAATTTCCTGTCTTAGTTACTTTTCTGTCCTCACTGGGACAAAATACCTGACAATCAAAATTAAGGAAGGAAAGGTTTATTTAGCTCATAGTTTGTGGAAGTTTCAGCCACTACTTGGCTGGCTCCAAGGCAGGGTGGCACATGGCAGAGGAGAACAGTTCATGGCAAAGGAAAACAGGTAAAGCGAGGAGAGGCATCAAGCAGCCTCTTTCCTCCCTTACATTTTATGTAAACTACCCACCCCAGGATGGGTATAGCACTCACATCCCTAATTCCAACACTGGGCCATGAATGAATCATAGACTCTAGAAGGCACTGCATGAGGCTCTGTGGTGACACCTACACCCAAACCATAATAGTTTCCATTTGCTCAAGTTCTGTCTAGTTCTCTTTTGTGCTTCACATTACAACACAGAAGCATGTGTCACACTATCTTCTCTACTAGTGTCTACTCACATTTTCCCTCATCCACTACAGTGTTCATCCTGAGAGCCTAGAATATTTTCTAAAACAACACATAATCTCTTAAGGCAAAATCAAGATTAGCACCTGGACCTGCAATAAAGATATATTAGTCTAAATTTTTATTCTGCAAATGATTTGTGGATTACTAGAACCATCTCAGTGAAAGAATTTTTGGTAACCAAGAAATATACTCAGAGTACTTACTCCTCTTATTCAATTACAGGATTTCTAATAAAACAAAATAATTCTGTTGCAATGTATCCCTGATATTATTTAACCATCTTCCTAAACACATACAAAATTGTAGTGCTGAGACTGATGAGCTTTTAGTTTGTTTTTATTCATTCTAAAAATAGAAATATTGTATACTTTGCCTAGAAAGTATTTTCTAACTAGCTAAAAGTTAAAGAAAAATTTCCTCCAAAGGCTGTAAGTTTTTTAAAAAATTAAATTTTAATTTTTTGTCAAAAGTCTTGCAGAATATTATACGTGAAGTTATACAATCAGCATTGATTAACAATGAAACTGCGGCACCTGTGCTTACATAGAAAACAGTGTGTCGTAACCAAATCAGTAACATGCATAGAAATGGTCCCTGAAATCTACTAGTTAATGCACTGACCAAAAATACCTTGAAAGTTAAATCAAGTTAAAGCATACTTAAGAAGACTTAAGTGCTGCCAGGGTCCTAGTGGAAAAGAAATACGAGGATAACCTCAGGAGAAAGATGATCTAGCAGAAATAAGGAATGTAGCCAGGATATTGGGTGCTAATTTTATAAACTGGCCTAAAGCAGACTACTAGGTATACTGATTTGATGAATGATGAGTCAAAAGGAAAGCCTGGAAATCTTGTCTTAAAACTCATTTTAAAATGCATCGTAGCATCAGGCATGGTGGAGCATACCTGTAGTCCTAGCATTCAGGAAGCTGAGGCATGGGGATTGTTGCAAGTTCAAGACCATCATGGGCTACAAAGTGAACTCAAGTCCAGCCTGAACTGCATAGAGAGACCCTGTCTCAAGAAAGACCAGGGGAAAAAAAACCATTGTGCTTTACCTGCTACTTGGGACAAAGATCATGCAGATTGTGATAAATGATCTAATTATTTCCCTTCTTGTTTTTTTCTGGTCCCGTTTGGTCAAAATTGTCATGATCAGTGCAGAGAGTTAGATACTGTGTTAAGTATGTTAAAGACATCTTAATTGCTGCTCATTTTTACCTTGTTTTATAGATTTTATTGTCAGAGTTCAACAAGATGTAAATGACTCACTAAAAGCAAGCAGTGATTCCACATTTCAAACACGAGTCCATTTCCCTCCTGAGCTCTTTTGACTGTTACAAATACCCTTGCCATGCAAACCGAGAGTCTCAAGAAAGGGAGTGAGAGATGAGAAAAATACATTTTGAGGGCAAAATATCAGAATGATACTTCAGTATAAATTGCTGCACAGTGGTATGCTATGCAATCTCTTCAGAAATAACCCATTTTTACCCATTAAACTTTCAGAAAAAATTCACATCTCAATTTTTCTTTGAAACATTTTCTTTTCATTGGTGAAGTATGAGGATTTAGTTCAGGACTAGCAACAGGGATAAGCACAGGTACTAATGGAAATGCAGCTACTACTAAAAAGATAAGAATTACCTTTTACTATAAACTAAGCCTGAAATGTACACACATGTTGATCAATGATTAGTGTTTTTTTTAATGATTAGTGTTTATTATTCAGTACATATTCATAATAATTTCAGTTGAAGATTCTACCACCTTCCAAGATTTCATGTGTATATTTGATGTCATGAGCAATATCATGATGTCATGGGTGATACAATAATTACTCTGATAATTAAAATATTTGTTCTGTAAAATAAAGTGTATTTATTTTAATAAATTAATTTCCAAATATGAGAAAGAAAATTATCATGCAGATTCCTATCATATAAAGCATAAAAATTTGGTCGAAACAGTTATGCTGACCACAGCCAATTCACTATTAGTAGAATGGTGCTTCTCACAGTACAGTTGAACTGAAGCAAGTGTTTTTTGAGAATGTTCTTCATGTTAGGCACTCTGTGACCTACCAGATATGACTATGAGGTGGATAAAGCACTGACCTGTACAGCAGACAAAAGAAATTTTTGAGCTGAGTTTTGAGCACTATACAGTGTAATCCATTAATGGAATCAAACCATAAGTCAAGGAACAAAGATATGAAGCTCTATATCCACCCCTGGTATACACAGGTTAGAGAAGACTGTAGTGATAAACACTTACTGGTTAGTTTATGAATAAAGAATAGGTGACATGATGTAAACCAAAGAAATGTAAAGAATTATAGAATATTTTTAAATGTTTCCTAATGGAAGGTATGTGCACAGAAGCACAAACATGCTCTCATAGAAAGCAAACATAAAGGAAAATATTATCGTATTGAAAATATCATGAATTATATACCATGGGACACTATCAGTTCAACAACTTGTAGAGAAGCAATATAATCAGTGAGCGGACAGTATACAAAAATTTTTGAAAAATCAAGGAAACGGGAAGCAAACACTTCAGTGAACACTTGTTTACATCTTGATGTTTATCCAAAATATTGATAGATTTTTTGTTTCCTCTCACAAGCATTATGTTTCTTCCCAAAACATGTCCCATTTAATTGCCTTGCATGTGATTTGCTTTCTCTAATATAACAGAGTGATTTTCTATATTATTTTTTAGGAGCAAGTTTCATAAAAAATGTAATCATTTCACTCTTTATTCTTGCATTAAAATGGAACCAGTAGATTATATCTATAATTATTTCTTAAGATTACTCAGTGCAATAGAGTGTACAAAAACAAACAGAAAAGGTAATGGAAACAGGGTCAACAAGGCAATTAGCCTGGTAATATCAATGGTGGATTAATTATACAAGAAATTAATATGAGTGAAAAATTCTCTGGATTTTAGATTTTTAACTCATCATAATCTACCTAGTCCACTCAGAAGTGTAAAAAATGGTATTTGTGTATGAACTATTATTTCACTGCTAAAAGGAAAAAAGAATGGGAAATTGTGGCTCTTGACATAAAGCTGATTATAATTTGAGGTTGTGGCACATATTTAAGAGTTGTAAGAAATTGTGAAACATTTCTTCATCCTTCCTGGTTTATTCTCTAGACTCAGTATAAATAGAAAACACGAAGTTATTAATATAACAAATGCAATGGGGAGAAGAGAAAGTTTTAATATTATCAAATATTTGGGATGCAAAATGGCGAATGAGAGGTCTTTATTTAACAGACTACAACCCAACTTCACTCTCCTGTTTCACAGATGCATAAGGCACTAATTACCAAACAGTTGTAACTTCAGGGCCAGCGATATTCTAAATATTGAAATATTGAAAACGTTATTTCTGATCTGGAATATACATTCTTCTAAGTAGAGTAGGCTTTGTATATTCTTTCAATGTAATTTTATGTTTTACTGCTTTTGCTCTATGCTCCTTGGTAGAGCGTACACTGAAGATCATTTGTTTGTTTCATGCTGTTGCCTTGTGCAACAGTTTATGGAAAAAATAGTCCTGGTATGAGCACGCTTTGTTCAGAAAATAAAGTATGTGGTCATTCCAGCCTTTGTCCAAAAGAAAATATGAGTAGGGAAAGACAAGGATCCTATGTTGATGAGTAATGCTTATCCTAGAAGATAGAATGCTGTGCCTTTCTTAGGACACCAAACTACATTCCCAGGCAGTTTGCTGAGGTTACTTATGAGTCACTTTAGCCAGCAGTTTGTGCCTTGTAAGTGAGCGCTAGACTAGATATTGCTCTGAAGATTTTTGTTATACATGACTAATATCTACAAGCAGTAACCCTGAGCAAAGCAAGTGACCTACAGAATGTCAATGAATCACAACAAATCAACTGAAGCCCTTGTGGAAAAAGTAACTCCCCTAAAAAAAGAAGGAGTTCTGCTCAAGTCTATGGTACAGAATCCGTGTGTGAATTTCCCACCTGCTGTGCTGCCCTGTACATTGTAATCTTGCTGGCTTCAAAAATCATTCAGGCAACGGAGTGTTTCCCAGTACTTTCTATCTTTGTCTTGTATATATAGCTGTGTGTGTGTGTGTGTGTGTGTGTGTGTGTGTGTGTGTGTTTGTGGTGCGTGTGTTTGATTTTATAATCAAGGATATTTTTCAGGACATCCTTCATTATTACATAATGAGCAAAGAGTGATCAAGAATGTACTTCCTATATTTTCAATCCTTAATAGTTATGGTCTTATGAGAGATGAAGATTAATTTATACATAAATATTTGCCACTTATTAGCATTTTTATACCTACTAGAAAGGAACAAACTGAAAATTTTGCTTGCTTAGGTAAGATTACTTATAATTATTGCATTTAAGTAAATTATTAAATACAATATTGTATTTAATTAATTTAATTTACAATTAATTGAATTTAATTAATTCAATGTACAATATTATTCTTGCCAGTATTTTTAGTCACTTTAATTCTCACACTGTTAACAGAATGAAATTCTTTTCATGTTCAGTGTTCTCCTCCTAATATTTTATTTCTGTGTTTTTTACGTGCTCCAAGTATAAGCATTTTGAAATAAAAATTTCATTTTATTTCAATCTTTTATTACCATTTTATTACCATCTTTCAATAACATTTAACTTAGAAATTAATCTGTCTGAATAAAACATCTCAATATTTTGCCACCTTTTGGATTATTTTTATAAGAACCAGTTACCATATGCCTCATGAGTAGAACTAGCCAAGAATAAGCTCTGAAAATGTAGATTATGGAGTTACTGGTTTAATGGAGGTAGAAACTTGTTAGAATGAGTTTATATCCAAGGACCATACATCAGTGTCAGATTAGGTGTGTAATGAAGATATGGTTGATTACTATGTTTTGTTTTATTTTGAGACTCAAAATACCCTATGCTTACAATAAACTATACAGTCAGTATATACCTCTGAGGAAGATATTTTGGGGATAAGAATCATGTATTTAATTTCTGTATAAAAATCAATAGTATGTCTAAAACCACATTTAATCCTGAAAATTTCCTACCTTTATTCTATGGATTTTGCAATAGGGATGTTTTAGTTTATTATGAAGACTGTGTGCATAAAAGGTTTACACTATGTCTTGAGGAACATGTATAGCCCTGATCACAGGACCTGTCTCACCCATCAACCCAACAGGGATCAGTGTGACAGACATTCAGCCTCCACGGCATGGCCTGACCTGGGTTAAAAGACAGGGATGAGTTCTGAAGACACCATCCCCTTCACAAAAATGTGTACATAGATTTCAAACATTGTCCGCAAGGGGAAAATATTTCATCTACACATACACAGATACGCATGAGTAGAGGGCACCTACATGGAAGAAAGGGGAGTTTATGTCAGTAATTATAGTCATCAAATTTTCATATGGTCCATGAGTGGGGAAAGCGAGACATTTGCAAATGATCAAGAAAAAAGATCTATGATGAATAGTATTTTCTTTTTATGGAAAAGTGTATAGACAATGGCCTTTCTACACCCTGAAGCCATAAATAATGAGAACATCAAATCGAGCTCAGCTAATTAAATTACAGATTTATACCAATAGGTGAGTAGCCTTAAAAAGTAGTAGAAGGAAATTACTATACACCACGTGGTATTATTGAACAATAGAATTGAAACAGTGACAAAAATTGATCATCTGTAGAGTGAGTTCTATAGAAAGGTAGAGAGAAAAGTATAGAGAAACGATATAATAAGTTTTAATATTTGAGTTAGTTCATTTATTTACTTTGAATACATTCACTTATGGTTAAGGTTCAGAATATTAAATACTATTTAAGGTTGTGACACATTACAGTGAGCATAATGAAAAATTATGTCAAAATAACACATATCCCCCAGAAGAAGAAATAAAACTATGATATACTTTTTTACATTTTTTGAATATGCAATATGTCTGTCACTAAAGTATTTGAACTTGGAAATAATATGGATAAAGCTGTACAATTGAAAAGCTTAACTGTGTTCCTGGATTAGTTTAATTAAATGTAAGTGCACTCACAAACTTAAGAGGAAAGTGACTAATATTTTTGTAAGAACAACAAAATCTACAAACTGACCAAATTCCATGCTCTAAAACTAAGAGATACTAATTTTTGCCATTTATTTAAAATACAAAGCAAGCATTGAGGCAAGTTCAAAAATAAGTTGAACTACTTGCAACTTATTTTTTTAGTGGAGAAACTCATGAAAAGGAGTATTTTTCCAGAATTCTAAAAAGAAAGTTAAAATAGTTTATTATTCTGCTCTTCAGAGTTAAACATTATTGTTGTTTTTATATTTTGCCTCAATCTTTTCACTTAAAAGTACAAATGCACATGTGCATATATATATATTTTTTAAAATTAATGTTCCATAGGTCCTGTTATTTCATGATGGATTTTCTTTTGGCCAAATAATTTGTAATTATCTCTGTGTCAGTGAACAGTGACCTAATATGTTTTAATTTATTTTAATTAACAATATTGTATGCATTTATCATGCATATTTTTTCAAGCATATATACAACTTGTAATAACTAAATCTACCTTATTAGCATATGTACTATGTCATATAGCTATCATTTTTGTAGTGGGAACACTTTTATGTATCTTTATGAAATTCACATTTGGAAACTACAATTTAAAGCTTTTGAAAACCTATAGTTCATTATATAAGCCTACAAACTTAAAAAGCTGAGACACGCTGAGGTCTTTTAAATGTATTCATTATTGTCCTTGTTCATGTAATCAAATGAAGCCTATTTTATTTTAAAATTTAATTTCCTAGAACAGGTTGTAAGTATGGTCTCTGGAAAGAAACAGCGACCTCAAAAGATTTTAAGTCAGAAATCTGCAGTACCAAAACAGCATTACTTCTTAATTTTGCCACTTGCAAATCACTGAAGCTTTCTGAAGTTTGCTTTATTCATCTAAGGAAATGGGACCAATTTAGTAAATATTCTTATTTAATGTAAAGTAGAGGAAGAAAATCTGAAGGTGTTATTTTCAACTTCACAATTTATGAGAACTTTTTTTCCTCCCCATGTGACTGTATACCACAGGAAAATAAATTCATCATTCAAGAAATGCCCACCCAGTTAACAGCGAGACGATGTAAAGTGAAAGCACTTTTGACTAGAAAAACTTTAACATAATAAAATGGTTTAATTTCCCTGAGCATGAAATATTCCCCCCAAGGACTGGACCTATTAATGGCGTGCTATGATTAATTAATTAGTTCTGGGAACTATTATGCCATATTGGTCACTTTCACATTAACGCTCCAGTGAGTGGTAAATAAATGAGACAGTGACTGCACTTCTGTCTGTCCAGCCACTTCCTGCCAAGACATTTTGCTGATGTGAATTTTTCGACACAGTTTCCAACAGTCCACGTTTTCTGCCGCCTTAGTTCAGGCTCTGTTGGTGTACAGCTTAGAAAAGCTTCTTGTTGTAGCAGGGAATATTTTCCTCTCCTTCCTTTTATGTGATATAGACAAGAGCCTCCCTTTGGGAACGAGGGTCGATACCAGGAGGATTATTTACTGTGACATTGCAGTATTGTTGCCAGTGAAGGGTCACTAAAGGGTAGGCATCTTTAACGTCAGTTTTAGCCCAGCAGCGATTTCCACAGTTGTAAATAATTTGGTCTTTTTACTTTCTCATTAGGTAATTGCTGTCATATTAAAAATGTCTTCAAAACTCATTGCACAGTTTTGCATTTTCAGATGTACATCTGCAACGTGACGGGTCTGATGTATTTTCTTACATGAATGGACATAAATCAAAAGAAATACACATTTATAAGAAATTTTCTCAACTAAGAAGTCTTGGAACTTTTACATGTGAGATATCTGAATTCACACTGTAGTGATTTTTAGGAATGCAAAAATGCAGATTAAGTAATTTATTAGTGTAGAAGTATACTGAAGTTATTGATAAAATACTGAAATGCAAGTCAATATTTATTAAAATCATATGCACAATAAAATGTTGAATTATGTAATAGGATAACTCTGAGAATAATTACATTTCAAATACTTCATTATTCCTAAAAACTCAAGTAAAAACTGTATATACATAGTTATAATGACTAAACTGATCTTACAAATATAAATAACCTATTCAAATTCATGTTTGTATTAAATTTATGATATGAGTTCTCAGGCATTATGTTTACCCTTTTCCCTATGCTATATCAGTCCAATACATTCAAAAGTCATTCAAAATTTCTGAGTGGTGGCAAAGGGCTTCATCTGCATGTCAGCAAGCAAGATTGTCACCTATATTTAGAGACATATTTTGAGATAAAAAGAAATGATTTAATCAATTTTTGTTACAGTTGTTACCAATTTTGCAGTGAGTACACTATCCATTTTCAACATTTTTCAAGAATATGGTATGTAAATAATTATTGTGGCTGTGAGGTAAACCAGGTACCTTAAACATCATTTAATTGAAATTTTATCACCTGATCAATATTTTTCTAATATCCTCCCCCCAGCCATTCCATCCCCTGGTAATTACTACTGTCTATTTCAACAGTATTTGTTGTAGATTGCATATGTGAGGGAGATAAGACATGTGAGACATTTATCTTTTTGTGCCTGGCTTATTTGACCTCCCAGTTCATCCATATTATCACAAATAATAGGGTTTCCTTCTTTTCCTTGGGTAAGTAGTATCCCACCATTCATATATACGATATTTTACTCACTCACTACATTCCACATGTACACATAAGTCATTTCCTCATATTGACTACCGTGAATAGTGGTACACTAAGTATGGAAGTGCTGGTATCTGATCAACATGTAGGTTGCCCTTCCTTTGAGTAAATACTTCACAGTAAGATTGCCAGGCTAGTGCTGTAAGAATAATCACTCCAGTTGCTTTTGAAAGTACAAAGTGAAATGTAAAAATAACAAATCTAATTAAAATAAAAATATTTTCTTGCTGCTCTAAAATCTAGGAAGGTATACTAACAAGGTGGGTTTATGAGTCTCCTAAAAGAAAATAAAAATGTGTAAAAATGATCAAAAAAGTATAATATCCAAAAAGAAAGGTTGAATATGAATCATAAAATTTGATAAAATGCTAAGTCCAATATCATGTTTATCCCTTTTCCTAGATCCCACTGCACTGATTATTTGAATAGCACCTAATTCCATTTAGTGCATTCATAGCTAGACTTGTTTTACCTCTACAAGAAGTAATAGCAAATATAAATTCTAGAACATGGTGCTTAACATATTCATAACTCAATGCGCGTTAGCAAGGCACTTATTATAGTAGTCATCACACTATTGCTCAGTTCTGGAATGGTAATTTTCTCTGTTTGGAGAATGTATACAAACTTCCTAATGATTTCTTCTTAAAAGTTATGTGAAGACACTTATTCTAATTATCTTATTTGTTTCTAAGAAATAACTTGCCTCTAATTATGTTACTGATTCCTTACAGGTGCTTGGGAAGTGCAACATCTTGATAAATAGTATCCTCAGGATTATACAAAATGTTTGCAGAGGTTCTGTTTGATATCTTAATTAGAGTTGAACCCATACATCATTGCTGTGATGTCTGAAACAAATTGATCTAAAGTAATGTTAATTACTTGCTGTCTGGAGGGTAGGAAACACGGATAGGATAGGGTAATAAAACTTATGTTTAAGCATTTGAATCAGAGAAAAAAGCATCAGTTGTTCTGCTACAAACAATATGCTGTGCATTTCTGCATTTTTGATGCACCAATTTTATGGATTTGAGAAATATCAAATGTTAAAAAGCACTGATTATTTTTATGTTCTTTCTTACACATATTGGAATTTATCACACAATCAAAAGTAGGCTACTAAACCCAGATAGTAGAAGGAAAGATGAAAAATATCAAAGAGATGAAATTTCAGAAATAGATCATGTGTGGGTTGGGATATAGCTCAGCAGCACAGCGCCTGCTGGGAAAGCATAAGGTCCTGAGTTCAGTTCCTGGTATGAAAAAAAAAAAAGAAGAAAAAAGAAAAAGAAATATATCGCATGTTATGTAAATTTTGAGAAGCAGACAGGTCTATATCTCAGTGGTAGGTTTTACCCACAGTGCAGAATAAAACCAATAAGAATGAAATCAAAACCACGAATGCCACCCATTTTGGAATCACTGCAATAGTACTACACGAAAAGGAGGAGGGAAGAGGAGGAGGAAGAGGAGGAGCAACGAGAAGGTAGGACCTACTGTAGATAGAATAGGAATGATCCCAGCACAGTATTACATACAAGCAGTACAGATCATTTATTGTCTCTTTATATAGGAGGTATAAAAGGACATTTCATTGATCAAATACTAATAACTCTGGAAATTCAGTAACTTAGATGAAGTAATGTATTAATCAGTGTACAAACACTGGGAGGAATGAGGAAAAATATATGACTTGCAATAATAGGGCATAATAAACAAAACAATATCAGTTAAACTATAAAGAAATAATAGAAATTTAAGATCATGGTTGTGCTAATTGCCCTGACTTGGTCGTTCTTTGGGTTCTATGTGAATTAAAGCATTGCAGTATGATACCTGGGCATGTAAAAATATTATGTCAATGTTTCAAAAATTAAATATTTAGAGAATAAGTTATAAGAAGAAATGTAGACATATGTAGACATATTAGAGCTACAATTCCTAATATGGACCTTTGCGAAAGCAAAATAGCATTTCATGCTCACTACAGTAAAAACATTGCCTAGCCCTTTCCAGTTATCAATAATCTGGAATTCCTTTACAAAGAGGAAAATGTAGTCCATAAAGTATACAAATGGTAATGATCATGGAATGACTTGTGATTGATTCTGCAATTAGAATCATCATTCAAATTTTTATTTTCTGTTTGAAGTATTCCATCCTATATTTTATAAACATAGATTAAATACTGAAACATTATTTAGCTATGTATACTAGCTATCATCATCTTCACATTCAAAATATTATAATGGATTAGGCAATATGGCTCTCACCTTTGAATTATTCATAAACAATATATTGTCAGGACTTGAGGCTATTTAATTATTGTGAATTCCTATCTTTAATAGGATAGGAATATTTGACGGCAGTCAAGAGGAAACAAAACGATGGAGACCAGGTCACAAAATCATCATAAACTGATTTAAAACAACCAGCCATACTGAAACAATGAAATACTTTGATTAGAAGGCATATAAGTCAAAGTTTACTCAGAATACAGAGTCCCTAAATTAAGTCTGTGCAGGTGTGTGCTTGCAGTCACATGCAAATACCAGTATGGATTTGTTGGATCAATTTCCCAACACAACTGTGAAACTGAGCACAAAAATTTTGAGAGACCATCTTTTTTATGCTGAGCTGGCAAACCGTTGTGAAAGATGGACATTAAAGGCAGAAAATAAGGAAAACATCAACATGAAACGTAGAACCCAGGAGAAAAGGCTCCACTTAAGTCAATAAGAAACTATCTCTAAGACTGCAACTGTAAGTCAGGGCACAGTGTCCTTGCACAAGTATAACTACCCTGAGAAAAATGAATGAGAAGTTGCTGGATGAGTTGGTGCATTAGTGTAGCATATTGCTGCCCACCACACCCAAGGGAGCCAGTAGGTGGATAAGGAGAATGCGTGTGCTTTGCAACAGTATCTCTCATATGCACACATTTAGCAGCACAAATAATAAACAGCCATCTCCTTGCATGTCCCTTGTGATTCGCTTCCCTGCTTATCTGCCTGTGCAAAGAAATCGTAACAAGTATGGCTGTGTAAAATAGTACAATATAAATCCATTCAATAGAGCTTAAAAACCTGGTGCTTCAATCAATCAGCACCAGCATGTACTACTTTCCTCAACTGCAAATGTTGCTCTGATACAGCAATGTTCAATCGATATTGGCCTGTATTCCTCATCATTCCTGACCCTGCTTCTATGAAATCACAAAATAATATGCGTTTTGCTTTTTTCAAGCCAATAAAATAGTCTTGTCTTCACTGTAACTAACATCCTCCCTTTCCTGTGTACATCTATTATAGATAGATGGATAGATAGATAGATGTTAATATTGATGTGTCCCGTGTATTTGAGACTGGCAGTGATGAGATGCTCACAGACTCTCACGACAAAGATGTTAAACTTGAAAGTAATTGTATTTTATATTACAGTGAGAGGAATTTTAAGTTACTGTTTGCCATTATTAAAAAATGAAAATTTAATAATAAAATTCCCATTTGAACTTGCAGTAACTTTTATAAATGTTATAATTTTTGTTAGAATAATATATTTCACATTCAACTCTACTACCTTGTCTACTGGAAAAAACATCTTCCACTCGATCTATAAAGTGAAAGGGAAGCAAAAGAAAAACATGGAAGTTTATGTCGGGACTTAACAGTTGTGTTTAGGGAAGGAATGTCATGGTTCTTAGATCGTGAAAAGCTTTAGGTCATTCCAATTAATGTAATGTAATAATTTTAAAAATTAGACTGTTTTTTTCTGAATTAAAAATAAGCCTTCTTATAGAATATAATTTTACAGCGCTCAAGCTTAGTGACTTCTGAAGTTGCCACCCAAAATATCTACAGAATGTTATAAATTCACAAAGATCACTTGAAAGGCTCCCGATCTGTAAGTTCTGGCAGAGGGAAATTCACCAGGTTAATTTACATTCGATCCCTGTCAGGGCTTTTATTTCCAGGTTGTTTTCCTACTTTTTTTTTTTTTGCAGAGTCTTATATTTATGACTTTTCTCAAAACTGCATTTATTGTCCTGAAATTAAATAGGAGGTGTTGACACCTGTCGCTTCTCTTGCCGCGTCTGACGTCAGATGAGCATAGTTACAGCAAACAGCACGGAAACGCTGGTCAGGTTTCAACCTCAGAGTGTCACTAATTAATTTCCAGAACTAAACAGAACTATTGCAAATATCTTAAAAGTTGAAATTTTCATGGATACAAATCTTTCTCTAATTAAGCATAAAATACTTCTTCAATTCTTTATGACAAATGATAAGCAAAATTTATCCTTACAAGAAAGGGTATCTCTAATGAGAATGAGACATGCAATGTAACATTTTCTTTTGTAATGTATTTACTCTGTCTAAGAAAATCCACAACAAGTTAGTTAAGGTTTTATGAGTGCTGCACTTAAATTATAAAACTAGAGAATGAAGCATTATTAAATTTGGTGCATATAGGCCTTATTATACAGATATGCAATGACTATTATTATTTTAATGCCATGCTAGAAGAAATAATTTTACTGTCAGGCAGCACAACCACATAGAAATAATTAAGCAGTAGATCTATCATATTAGAACTATATTAGGATTAATATTAAGCAATAAAACTATGTGAAATGAATGGTATTTCCAACATTTCAAATGCTTGTGTTAAATAAATAATATGGAATATCAGAGTGGTTACTGTATATTCTACAGTTAGCTTTTATAAAATACGAGTAAGTACAGGCTAAACCCCAAAATCAGAACAGAAGCAAATTCAGTAAAATTATGAGTCCAATGCACTAGTTCAAAACAACCAAAAATTATTTTGAAGATAAATGTGAAGGAGAATAAGAAAATATAGACATATTTGCAAAGAAAATTAGATGTAGGTCACACTAGATTATGTAAAATTCAGTTAGATTTACATGCTGTCTTATTTCCACATTATAAAATATTTAATGTAAATGTATTTAATTGATGAAAAACAGGTTACAATATGCAAAATAATAGACTTTGATACTTGCAAGAGGCATGAGAAATTAAATTTAAAAATATCTTTTTAACCTCTACTTAGACGTAAAAGGGAATGACTTGATTCTTCGGACTGTAAGCAATAACTTCCTTATTCGCAGTTTGACATAATTGCAAGTTAACAAATTTCACTTGTAATTTACAGTTGCTGTTTGAACTGACAATATGGTGCATGGTTATGACTCTCCAATGGGGGCTTGTATATTGATCAGCCATCAAAGTGGAAGTGTCGTAGAATGCCAAGCTGAAAGATGAACAAACTGCTTCATTTCTGCACTCAGACACTTAGTCAAAGAACATAAACAAATATGGGATGACGTTGTTTTAAAAAGTGGTTAAAAACAAAGAAAGATTAAGTGATAGCTCTTATTCCAACACTATCTTATATATAAAATAAGCACTTTCATGGGCATATGTGGTACTCATTCTCATTGCAAATACATAAGATATAACATTTACAATACATATTATGAGTATTATAGATATATAGTGTGGGTTAGGTTTAGGAATATAATCCTTAAAATTACTAATAAAATTCATTTGCAATTATACGTCGTGTAAACATTTTTTTAAAGTCTCATTCACTTCAGTACCTTTCACGTTTGGAGAATGGCTGATGAAATACAGTCTCTGATATTCAGAGTCCGAGCTAAAAGTGCCCATCACCTGGCTGTACTTTGTTATATGTGTACACGTTCATATGCATCTTACCCAACTATACAATCCATTCTAGTATCTTCACTATGTGATTCTCTCACAGTACCTCTCTATAAGTTCTATGTGAATAGAATCAATACCATTTATTTAAGCTCAATAAATAATCAGAGAGGAAATAAAAGTTTATGTGAAATGTAGAGTCATTTCATGATTTAGTTCAAAATCTCCTACTTGTAAATGCTTGCCCATGTAACTAATCTTTTTTTAAACTAACTTTATTCTAAATATTCCAAGGACAAAAAGTTTGCTTTAAATGTGTTCAACTTTATCCAAGTGATATCAATCTTACAGTACTGATGAGCAGTATGAAATAACATTTTTAACATTGTTTCAGATGGTAAAAGTACAATATATGAAGAAAGAATTTTATTGACTTTACTTATAGTGAATATAGTAGACATTTGCTTTGTCAATAAATTGCTGATTTTTATCAACCATTCATTTCTTTGAACAGAACATAAATTGCAGTTACATAAGGACCAACAGCAGAAAGGTCAATGATAATATTAAGGAAAAAAATGAAGAACGTGAAAATGTGCCCAACACCATTGAAATTTAATCAAGACAGCAGGAGCACTGTAATGAACATAAAATAATAACAAATCAATTTTACTACTTAAATTCTGCCTGTATTAATACATATCATGTATTAATGTAAAAAGACAGTTGAAATGTGTACTAATGGGAATAAAGTGATAGAAATAGCATTTTAGAGAAAGCCAGTTTAAGCAAACATCACTCAATTTTGAATGAAGTTATCCAAAGAAATATTTATTGTATTCATTACATATTAATACTCACATACAAAATATCTACATATATGAATATAGATATATAGATGAATTGTATGTGTACATAAAGAAATATTCTAGGAAATAATTGTTAATTTCAGGTACAGTTTGTCCTCATAATAATTATTCTTTACATAGGGGTTCTATGAATAAGTCCACATGTTGATAAGAAAGTGATTTTCAGCAAAGTGCCAAGAACACATAATGCAGTGAAGGTGGTATTTTAATCGTGTTGAGAAAACTATGTGCATACGCACATTAAAAATAAAAGTGTCATACAATGCCATGATCTCTCTTTGAGTATGTTGAAGACATACGCACTCGCATATTTATAACAGAGATTTTCACACAGCTGAGATAAGGAATGAATGTCATGTCCATCGCTTGATAAATGGCTAAGGAAAATCTGGAGCATATCCACAGTGGATCATGTGGAAAGGGATAAATAACAAGTACTTATGGTTATGGAAGTTCTTATTGTAGGAGAAGATAATATTCTAAAGTTAACTGTGATGTGGGGTACAGAACTGGGTCACCCTTAGAACTATTGCATTGTGTAATTTCAGTTTTAGGTGAATTGTCAGACATTTATTATCATTTATATTTCAATAAAGATGTTTCAGTTAAAATAATTGATTGATTTCAGGCATGGTGGCACACTCCTGTAATCCCAGAACTCTGGAGACAGGGAGGAGGATTGTTCTGAATTTGGGACTAACCTAGGCTACAAAGTGAGCTCCAGGCCAGGCCGAGCTGCATAGTGAGACCTTGTCTCAAAAAATGACACACATGAAAAAACAAATATTAAAAAGAATTGTTTGGACAATTTTTGCACTCATAATTATAAAATGTTCCTTTTATTTCTAAAATTTGTTAACTGCAATGTGGATTTACTGTGAGATTTATTTAAATAATTTATGTGAAAACTACAGTTTTTATAATTTTTATTTCCTAAAATTTTATTTTATTGAGAAATGTTAGAATACCTTTTATAAATGAATTTATTGCAATTTTTGATATTTCAGGTAATTTTTCTAACATAATACATTTAAGAAAAATAAAAGTTAAAATCTAACCCAGTGTTTCTGTGGATTGTAACTGGTATATTTTAATTCTAACATTCTTATTATACTAAAATCAGCAAGTTGGAATTGTTTGCATTTAAAGACTATCCATAATCATAGTATTGATGAATGTACAAAATACATACAAATGCAGATATAAAAGATACAGTAAGTTTTTTCAGACGCTGATATCCTTGAAAGTAGAGTTATTTACATTGCATAGTAATTAGTATTACTTTTTGCTTAATGAACTTTTTTGTATGTTGATGGAAGTTTCCTATTGTGATATGGACCACCCTTAACAGATTTCTCTTCAAAATATGATTATTCTGTGGATGAGCACAGAAGACTGGATTAAAAAATTGTGGCATTTTTATACAATGGAATATTTTTTTTTTTTTTTTTTTTGCGGTACTGGGGATCAAACTCAGGACCCTGCACTTGCTAGGCAAGCGCTTATTCCACTGAGCTATATCCCCAGCCCTACAATGGAATATTATTCAGCTATAAAGAAAGACAATTTTGGGAACTTTGTAGGCAAGTGGACAAAACTGGAGTCCATACTCATAAGTGAAATACATCAGCGATACATGTGCAGGCAACGTATTATATCACTGGTGTAAGAACCCGAGGGTGGGAATATAAACTAAAAGTCATGAAGGAAATCTGTTCAAAAACAGAGA
>PVLD010022809.1:0-28599 GCA_004027595.1 Dinomys branickii | reverse complement strand
AACTGTCTGACTAAATTTGCATGTCTGTATATGGGTCCATACATCTACAATTCGAAGATATCAATGGATAAAGCAACAACTACTGTTGAGACCATATCACCTTGTCTATAGATTAGTTGTGATTGTACTATTTTCTATGATAATGGGTGTCTGTTTGTCAATATGTTTTTGTACTTTTATGTTTCTAATATAAAAAAAAAAAAAAGCATAAAATTTTCTCGTAAAATATTTGTTTGCAAACCATGTGATTTGAAACTGTTGGAGAATAACATTTACTTAGTATTCTATATTACATAAAATGTATTTTTAATTGTAAAACTTTTAATACACTTTCAAAATCAATGAATTGCATGGTATAATCATTATAAAATCTGTCCTAAAAATTTCAAACCTTAGGCTTACTGGAGTGGTCAGCAAATGACTGCAAAACAGTTTTTACCAGAAATCTTTTCCACAGTATTGCAGATTAACCAGGGAGGAAGAGCTTACACCCTGAATTCATGTAATAAGTATAGAATAAGGTCATTACTTCTTAAACTAATTGATAGGGTTACTGTACCACACACACACTAGGTGTTAGCACGGAACTGGTGCATTATTCCCTGGAAAATTATGTTTAAAATTGAAACTTATCTATTGCTTAGTTCTCTGATAAAAGATAAGTAAGCACTTTTCATACTACACAAAAGCCAGGAAATATATTCTCCATCTCTCCTGTGCTCAACATACTGATCAGTCACCAAATTATCTCTGAAAAGAATGTGCACTCAACTGTAACACATAATCATCTCCTACCTCAATGTGAGGGAAGCCTCTGCCTAGCAGGGCTGATCTCAGGATGAGACGGGGGTAGTAAGTACCTTCCAGAGAGAGAACGCGCCGAGTCGGCCACAGCACGTGCTCAGGATCACTGATCCGCAGCACCACGCTCCTGACTGTGTTAGTCATTCTCAACTGTCACGTTCAGGTCAATGTTTCTGAATTCTAAACACTTATAACACAGCCTTTGTATAATAGGGAGAAGGAAAGGGAGAAGATGGGAGAGGAAAGAACAGAGGAAGACCAGGAAAGGAGACTCACACTAGGACAGAATAAAACCAGTTAATGTCAGGTGCAACCAGAGGTCTTCCCGCTCCAACCCCTGGTCTGTCCAGGTCTCCCAGAAAGTGCCCAGAGCCGCACAGGGCACCCTGGGTCCTCACAACCACTGTGATCTCATCAGCTGAGCTGCACATAGGACTGTCTCTGACTGCGTTCACATTGTCCTTCCGGGCCCCAGAGCTTCAGACATCTGCACCCGGAGTCTCTTCCCTGCTTTTGCCCTGAGAGTCAGGGGGATGTGGAGGAGTCTCGGGGTCGGGGCCTGAAAGCAAGGAGGGGAAAAGGTGATGACTCATTCGGAAGCAACAAGTAAAGTGAGGACAGCACCTGCTTGCTGAAGTGCCCATTTGCTGAAGTGCCCTAGCCTGTGGCTCCTGGGGACAACACTGCCAACTCTCTCCAGGGCAGCGGAGAGGAGGGACCCACTGTGTCCTGAGAAGGAGTCAGAAGGAGTTCTCCTTTGTGAGAATCCCTGGGGCCCCACAGGACTCTAGTGCCGCAGGGTAGGACATGGAGCCGGGCCAAGCACTGGCTGAGAAGGGTAAGATCAGGAAGCAGCAATTGCTGTCCCAGAATTCATAAATAAAAGTACTTTCCTGCACGTGTCTCCATCACAGCCTCTTCCATTGCATAGCTGCTTTCACTCCCGGCCCTCAGTACCCAAAGCTCGTTCTATATCTAGGGATATTTTATAGCCAATCTTCCGCCAGATATTTACTCTAGGACAGGGCTGGGTGGAGCTCCTTTGGGATCAGCTTCAAGAGACCCGAGGGTGCCATGAGGTCAAGATGAATCCACCTGTCCTGTAGACCACCTGCTATAGAGGACAGACATTACCATGGTGATTGAGCTTAAATGCATGTGGATCGATTCTTATGTCAGTTAAAGAATAACCAAACCAACTGAGTCTTTAATGAAAGCATCTTAACATTTAGCTGATTTATTCATAATGATGAATTCCAGTTAAACATTATTCAGCATATCTCAATGTCAGGCAGGACTTTCAACGTCTTCCTTGCAGGAGCATCTTACAGTTATAAGTTTACTGAGCTCTGAATCTATGACACTGGCCCCCAGAGAGGAGCCCACAATCCTCGGGGCAGCACTTAGCACTAACCTGAGTACACAGGTCCTGGGTAAGAGTCACACACAAGCATCACACCCCAGGTCCCCACAGCTGTCTCTTTTCAGTGCAGGGGTTCTATCTGGTTGCCTCTGGGCCTTCAGGAGGGAGGAAGGAAGCTGAATCTCACTGCTGCCTGACTCCGGACAGGGTTTGGCTTTAGTCTCCCAATCTACCTGGTCCCTACATGCCGGATATTTTACTGTCAGATACCTGGTCCACGTCAGTGGAAGTTGGGCAATGAATGTTTTCTGAGCAAGCTTTTCTGCATTTCCCACAATGAACGTTAGCACTGAACACGGTTCACAAGGATGGGAAATGAATTAGGGAGAAAAATAAATGGGAAACAAGAAGGTAAATCCAGTCCTAAAGGAATGGAAGATACTTAATATCAGCCCTTTTATTTTGTTATGTCAAATAAGGCAACAATTATGTTATTGATGAGATAATGTTACCTAATTTGTTTCTGAAGCATGTTAGGAATTAAACTACTTTTGCTCAGTCAGAGTCAAATAATGGGTTTTGAGAACACCGTGGAAACCACGCACTCACAGAGCCCCCTGTGGTCAGTCTGCCAGTGTCCCTTGAGCAGACCAGGCTGACAGCACAGTGGGTTGGCTGGTTGCACAGGAGTCTCTGAAGCTGGCATACAGGTCCCCACAGGGTCCTCCTCAGCCTTTCTTCCAGTATCACCTCTTGCTTTCTCAACATAACTACTGGACTGCAGAGCCATCTCTCCTCTGTGCTTCCTGACAGTGTCTTCTCCAGACACTTCTATTTCTTGTGTCATAGGAGAGCAGGAGTCACTCCCACCAAGCACTGCACAGTGTAGGGAGACCTTGGGAGACCAGGGACTCCTGGAATCTGTAAAAGTACCTGAAGCAAATGAATTAAATAGTTCACTTCCAAACACATTATTTTCGTGGAATTAGGCATGATTTTTCATTTATTTGCTTTGTCTTCAGAATGGTAATAAAACATATTTATGAAAAACATAAAAGGAAGATATAATCATAACTGTTTCCTTTGTAAAACCAATATTCACTTAAAAGTATCAAGGTTATTGCCTAAACATTATTTCATTTGTTCAATACTTTGCTAAGAAAAGATTGGAAATGTTCCCTGAATATCTGAGCCTCTTTTTCTTCTTATATATCATTTTACATTTCAGCCAAAACTGTAACTTAAATGAAAAGCTTTCAAGTATTCAGGGGCCTCATTTCCCAGCACAATAAGGTTGTGTTGTCATAAGTCAGAGCGAAAATGAGGACATGGATCATCTCTAGTTAGACAGAAAATTGGGGAGAGATAAGTTACATACACTTTAGTTAAAATAACTATACTAAATTAATTAATGAAAACAAATATCTCAGGACATATAATGACATGAAGTAAACAAAATTTAGCTGGAATGGTAAAATTTTTAGATTTATTAAAATCAAACACTTCCTATTATTGAGTCAATGATTGTGTTTGCTTTTGAAGCATCTTGCATTCTGTTTTCAAGAACCAAAACACTTCACAGCAGAATACATACAAATATTCAGTGAGTAATTTTTAAGTCTTTATTACATTCACTCATTGGGAAAATGCAAATTGGAAACAACATTACTTACTAGAAACTCATTAAAATTGGGTGATATGAAAAGCTCGGTAATATTTGGAGCAAATAGAATTCGTGCTGGTTCCTGGCCAGAGTCAAAAAATTAGATAAACATTTTCAAAATAGTCTACAAAATGTTCATATATGCACCAAAAGAGATAAAACTATCATGTAGAGGAGACTTAGAGGGCGTTAGCCATCACAGTTCCAAGCCAAAGGCAGCGCAATGGCCTTCAACCAAACAGTGGGCTAACACACAGCAGTAGAGCACAGTGACACAGAATGCACTGCCACACAGCAGAAGAGCACAAGCTGTTGAAAGTGTAGAAGTGTGGGGTGCATCATATAACTTACAATGCTTACAGAAGAAAAGTCAAATGCAAGAACCATCTCCCCTTGGAGTCCACCGATATGAAGATTTGGAATAACAGAAATAAAGGAAGTGGACAAAGCTCAGGCCAGTGGCTGTGTGCTGGTGTGGATCTCACTGGCAGGAGGCTGGAGGCCACTTCAGTGGGGGCAACTGGGTCTCTGAGGATGTGTGTGCCCACTGCGGACATGTGTGCAAACTGGTAGAAGGCGCAACTCACACAAGCCAAGCAACACTGTGCAGCTTATAATTCATAATAACTAATCCCCAAATGGCTCTAATGCTTAAGTTTTAACAGAGACAAGCTGTACTGTGGAGAATGACATAAACATTTGTATCAGACATCTGTTGGCATAGTTTTATCAAAACACAGGTTCACATGGTAGTGAAAGCACAGTAAACAAATTCAGTAAATAAATTTGCAAAGCAACAATCAAACAACGCATACACACATGCGTTTATGTTTATATACAGACCTCTTTACAAAAATTCCAAACATATGCTTTATGTATCTTTTGATGTTTTAGAGGTAAATCTGCTGTCAGTCACTTCTTAAGGCAGCAAACCGGCTAAGGCGCTTCCTCAGGGTTCCCTTGACCTCACTGTTCCTCAGACTGTAGATCACGGGGTTCAGCATAGGGGTGAAGACGGTATAGAAGGCTGACACCACCTTATCGTGGTTGGACAACCTGTAGGATTTGGGCCTCATGTAGATAAATATGGCAGTGCCATAATAAAGACCGACCACCACCACGTGGGAAGAGCAGATGGCAAAGGCCTTCTTGCGGGCCTCTGTGGAGCGCATGCGCAGGACAGCAGTTAGGATGAGGCTGTAGGAAGTCAGGATGAGGGACAAGGGAATCAGAAGCATCAGCACGCAGCAGATGTACATGACATACTCAAAGGCAGAGGTGTCACTGCAGGCCAAACGCACCAGCGTGGGGGCCTCGCAGAAGAAATGATTGATCTCATGGTTACCACAGAATGGAAAGCTCAGGGTAACAGCAGCCTGCATGAGTGCATCAGCCGCCCCCAGGAACCAGGACCCCAAAGCCATTCTCAGACACAACTGCCAGCTCATGAGTGTGGCATACCGCAGCGGGTGGCACACAGCCACATAGCGGTCATAGGACATAGCTGCTAAGAGGAAGCACTCTGCACCTCCAGTTGTCTGAAAGAAGATAATCTGTACCCCACAGCCCACCGGCGAGATGGACCTCCTTCCAGTCAGGTAGGCAGCCGCCATCTTGGGCACAATGGTGGAGATGAGCATGAGGTCCATGAGGGAGAGCTGGCTCAGCAGGAAGTACATGGGTGTGTGAAGCCGGGGGTCCTGGTGGATCAGGAGAACCAGGAGGGCATTGCCAAGGAGGGAGGAGATCATCACTGCTAGAATAATCCCAAAGAGGATTTGGTGGTCTGTGGTGTGGTCAAAGAGTCCCAGTAGAATGAAATCTGAGGTGGTGTTCCTATACTCCATGATTTCAAGTACAGGTGTTCCTGTGAGTGGGAAAGAAATGAGAACTCTTCATACTTCAACCTTGAGTGTGAACCACACCTTCCTATAAATCTTTTGAGTTAAAAAATGAAATCTCTTTTAAATCCTTCATCTGAAACTGGCAACGTGCTTTAAACTGTTTATAAAATTATTTGCAAACATTCCGTGTTCTTCCAAATTTTACATAATGAAGTGCTCATAGGTTCAGTACTGATTACCTAGCATAACAAATCCATGATAATTTAATAATTTGTAACTAATATGTACTTGTAATCATTCATTTCGATGCATAAATGCACAAGAAGGGAGTTACTGAAAGACTTTGCTTTTGTATTTTGGCTTGCATTATATTATTTATAGTTAATGTTTTTAGAAGCAGAATCAAGTTAGTATTTTAGGTTCTTTTTTTTTTTTCCGGTACCAGGGATCGAACTCAGGACCTTGCGCTTGCCAGGCAAGTGCTTATGCCACTGAGCTATACCCCCAGCCCCAAGTTAGTATTTTAGGTATGTCAATGCTATGCACATCAAAATGAAGCTTTTGCATTGATTATATATTCAAATTTTTAATCTACCAATATCAGTTTATCTTCCCTGACCCTGATTAACGCTGAAAGGACTTTTTTCTTTCCATAGAAGAGGATTGATTCTTTTCAGATACACAAACTGGAAGGACAGTGCATGTGATGACTTGCATGTGCTGGGACTCAGTACCTGACATCCACAGTTTTAGGCAGCAAATGGCCCATTGTCTCACATTTCAGAGGTTTGGATGACAGACTGCTGACTCCAGAGCTGAGCCATCAGGCTGGAATTGTGGGGCTGAGAGAAGCTGCTTAGTTCACCATGCTGGAAAGCAGAGTCAGGGAGTAACTCCAGAGAGGAAGGAAAGGAACATAATTCTTGTCCAAGGATTGTCCCCACCACCTCAGCACCACACAGAGCAGTGGGCTTTACCAGTCTCCGAGCAGGTTCCAGTCCCATCATGTGCACGATCCACCCTGACCCGCAGAGCATGCAGATAGAAGCATGACATTATTGGCATCAAATACCGCATTTTAGTGCTACTACAGAGAGTTACATACTTAAAATAAAAGGACCTTGCTTTTTTCTTCATTCGATTATCATAATATCAAGTGCACCCTTTCCTAATCATTAAAACTTACTTTGCTCTAATAATCTGTTGCTGCTCTGGGTCACACAAATGTTGAACTTACCAGAAAGATGGGAGACCTTAGTTCTTCATCCACCTGTAAACCTACATCAGTGTCTTGATCATTCCTAAGAGAAGCTAAGTCTTTAAAACCAGTTTTTCTTTGATCTGCTGCTGCCCCACCCGGTCTAAATTATTGGTTATAATTCTCCATGGCCCCAGCCAAGTGGATGCTGCTCCATTCCCAAGAACACTGTCTGACTCACCCCCTCCCATGGCGCGAGGGGTCCTTATCTTCGGGGCCTTCTCTCCACCCACACATTCCAAATCCTCCAACCGTCATGTACTGATCCTGACTAGGAACCACACTGCCCCCGGCCCAACCTCTGCTGGAGCTTCATGGCTGCACTGGGAGCATCTGAGCTGGTCATGGGACAGTGGTGTCACTGCTGCACCTTCTACTCAGGCCCCCTCCCCAGGAGTTTGTGCTGCCCCAGCAGCTCCACACTTGGCAGGAGCTCAGCACCCAAAAGTCTCATCTTGAGACTCAGGTCCCTCCTGTCCTCCAGCCTCACCCAGTGCTGAAGAACTTTCGGTCTTCCAACTGCTGAAAGTGCAGTTTAGTCCCTGTGGAATGTGCAGAACATTTTTAAATTTATCTTTCATGCTACTAAAATGGAATACATTTTAATATACTCCTAAGAACTGTGTGCACTTCTCAGTACGATTGTCACTGGTGTCCATCTCTCAGTCTCTTCATCTCTCCAGACTAAACCTCTACATGAACTGAGCTGAAAATCTCCCCTCAGACTCTAGAACTCATCATTCTTCTGCATGTACATTTGCTTGCACCAGGTAACTTGTGTGCTGTAGGAATTTGTATGTGTATGTGAGTGTGTGTGTGTCCGTGTGTGTGCGTGTTTCTTCCCACTAGCAGTGATCATCCTCAGCGTGCATCACTGCTCTCTCACGGGTCCCAGTCCCTTCTCTGCACTCCGCAGCTCTCCCTGGTATGGACACTGTTGGTTTGTCTACTCACATAAGAGAAGACTTTCTCTTGCAGCTTCGCAGGTAGAGTCCCAGCCTCTGTTATCCATCCCTGTCTCTGCTGGCTGGAAGTTAGAGATAATTTGCCCCTCCCGCATCTGGGCATGTGTAGCTGCACGCAGCTGACTATACCAAGGCCTGAAAACAGGTCCTGTTTGTTAGCCTGCTTGAAGATCTCCCAGCTGCAACAATGTGGCCCTGCCATGGACATCATAAATTTTGATTAATTACACCCACTCTTTTGGCAGCAGCCCCCTCATCATTCCTCCTATATGACGTATGATCTCCTATAGGCTAACCCTACCCTTGAGTGAATCTGCCCAGCAACATCTGACTAAGCATATGTAACCAAGTATGAGGTAACCTGCTACCAGCTATTTCAATCCTGCTTGAGAAAGTTATATCAGCCTCTACTTGGCTCTGATTCGGGTTGGGATTTGGAGAAACTGAGTTCCCCCAGTCCGATGGTGTTAATAAAGGTAAGTCCTCCTCCTCCTTGGCACAGAGCGTTTTCCCTCAGTTTGGCACCAGTTACTGGACATTCACCCTTTGTGACCTCTGTGCTGCATTCACACCGCTGCAGCACACTGCATGATGGAGGGGACGGGAGGCAGATGTCAGAGCTCTGTCTCGATGAGCTTCTGGGACAGCACAGAAAACACAGCACCTTTAGTGACTTTGCCCAAGTCACGTAAGAGGTGTTTGTGTATTTTTAAAGAAACCGAACAACCACCAGGATTATCAGGTAAGAAATATATGTTCCTGTAATGTAGATTCTACTTGGTTTCCAGTGATTTTTAAGTTTGAAATTATTAGTCTGGATTAATCAGTTAGAATAAGTGATAATTGTATGCTTTTTCATGTAAATTCAATGTATACATGTGATTGCATACAATGAATTTAGTTTCTGATTTATAATGTAACATTTTATTTATTTAGGGGAAATGTAATTTGAATACATCAATAAATGAAATGAGTATTAATAAAGTTTTTGAAGAAGACTCCATGTTCATTTGTTTAAAAAATAAAATTAATATTACTCCCTATATACTCTTAAAGTGAAATAGATTTTATGAAAAAGTTTGTAAGTCTATACACAACTGATTCTTCTGCATACTCCTTAAAATTTTTCTCTTAATTCAAAGTACAGTCAAATTGGAAGTGGGAATTAATTCATTTTGTATGTAAAGTGCTAAATGTTATTAAAAGAAGCAATTCAAATTTAAAACTAAGCAGTGAATTATTACAAAAAGTTCCTATCCTAGAAAGAGCGATTTTCTTGTGCTTTCTCCAGTCTTCAAAATTGAAGAGATTTTCTAGACATTTTTTCTTCTTCTAAATGTGTTTCTTACAATGGTGCAAAAATTTCGGCCAGTCTCCTTTAAATCACAGTGATAACTTCTGCGGTTTGTGAGCAGGCACAGATATGTCCGTATTTTCTCCCCATGAACACACACACACACACACACACACACACACACACACAAAACCTTTCAGTAATCACTAAATGTAGAGCACTTTCTGTAATTTACCCTCAGTATTCTTTGAAACTCATTGCCAAAGCTGGACATTAACCCTGTAAATTTCTTACCTAGGATATGCAGATGAACAGTCAGTATGATGTATAAGAATAACATAGTGACACACAGATCATTTATCCCACAGAATTGGCCTGATCGAAGAAACAGCTTGCACACGTTGGTTCTTCAGAGGGTGGGATGGACGTCTGCGAGGACTCTCTTGACCAAATGTGTGGAGTAAGAGGCATGAATGTGACTGTCTGGAGTTCAGGATTCTAAAGTAGAAGACTAAGTGCTAAGCAGCTGGTGTGACCGCCTTGCATAAGGTACGAGCGATGCCCCAGCAGGTGGACTCGCAGAAGCACCATCCTAATGCATCGTGTCTGTGCAGGAAGTGCTCTTCTCGTGGAGGCCACCACATTTTATCCATTCCTAGGGTGCCGGCCTTGGCTACGTCATACTCTCATTAGCAACTGAGAACTGCGGAGGAGTGACACTCTGGGCTCCAGGGATGTTTGATTTTTAAGTTTCTTTTTATGATTCTCAGGGTATGGTTATCCTTCGAACATGCTTCAGAAACCTGTGATACAGTAAAATAATACAGCATCATGTAGAAGCAAAGTAAAACGCAAATAAGTGTCCTTGCACAGAATTATGATTTTAAAAGTTCACTGATAGGCAAAGAAATAATTCTGGCATTTCTTTCCTAATCTTTGATAGAAGACAAGATTAAACATCATGCTGTTGACTTAGCTTTTGTAAATACTAGCCATCAAATAAAATGAAGTACACGGGAGGGTTCACCTTTGTTTTTCTTGAATAGACTAAGTTTGAGACTATCAACGCTACTGGTATGTGTGAGTTTTTCACCTATGTAAAATATTTTCTCCTTGTTCTTGTACTGTACATTTGGGGAATCTGCACCAATGCAATACTAAAGCAAAAGCATCAAGAGTAGAGGGTATTCTTCCTGCCAACACTTCCCAGATCGGCTCCTCTAGGGCTCCACTGCACCATGTTCCTAATGTTTTGTGTGTTCGCACAATTTTCAGTTACCAGGAATTTTGGGACCTGGGACCCATCTGCACTTCTGCAAAGTGGGCTCCTGTACTGGCATATAGAAATGCCAGGGTCCACAAATGTAAAAGCGTACTTTGAAGATCAATCCCTTCGTAGAACTGATGCTGGGAAATTCAATCCACACCAGTGAAAAATTTGAGATGTTTTAATTTCTTAATTTGTTGAACTGCAATTGCTATTTATTTTTGTTTATAAGAAAACGGCGTCATATGTTTTAGTTACATTTCTATTCTTGGATGTTGAATTTATCAAAGTGGAAAATCCTAGTCAGATTTCCAGGGTAATAAGTAATACACACAGTGCACATTTTATTGAGACAGGTTTTCACTTTGCAACTCAGGCTGGTCTTGAACTCCTGTTAATCTTGCTGGTCAACCTCTGCAGTGCTGGGATTACAGACCTGAGCCAGCTCATTTGACTACAGTCTACATTTAAAGTCAAGATGTTTTGTTTTTTTTGAAAAACTCAAAGCTCAAGACAAGTAGAAATATTTATGTTAGATAGTTCATAAAGTTTAAAATGAAAGTCTCTGGAATAACTTCACAATTATTTAAGTTCAGATTAATTCTCTCCTTTCTGAAAATGACCCTGCTTTAAATCCCACATATGAGTGAGAACACTGATATTCAGTGATGAATAGTAACTAGGAAAGCAGTGCACCATTCAAGGCAAAATTTCTCCCTGAAATAGAGAATATTAAATGATACATTAAATTTAGCAAGAAAAAGTGACTGATGTGCACGTACAGAGGGCTTCCATTAGGGAGCTGAAGAAGTGGCCCAGGGCAGAGCTCTTGGGCTCCACGTTCGAACCCTGGCTTTGTATATTATCCAGGAAGAAAAAATCTTGCTCAAGTCACAAACAAGAAAACATACAGAATTCCTAAGAAAATGGTGAGGGTGTTTTAATTCCTAATGTCTAAAAATTATTCACCAAGATGAATAGTTTATTCATTCCAAATGCTTTTCCTCACCTAATTCTAACTCAGGGGACACTATTTTGCTTACTAGAGAGTGACAAACTGCACAAAGGCATAAGCTAGACCAAGATCTCTTCTACTTTTTGTATCTGACATGATTGCCATTCTAAAAGTTAAATCATTATGAACATTTCTACTTAAATATTAATAAACTCCATGAAGTAAATAGTTAATTTTAAAAAAATGCCTACAGTGGAAGATATTCTATGTTCATCAATCATAAGAATTAAATTCTCAAAGTGAGAGAAGGAAGAAAAAGACTAGGGAGGATCCCCTTGATATGCTTAAAAATAGGATAAAATAAATTATGCAAAACGGGAGATTACAGCGGTCAAGCCAGGGTGAGCAGTAAGGTAGATTCTCCAGCAACCTGGACTCAGGACCAGGAATAAAAAAAAATAAAAAAATTAAAAAACCTTGATGAAGAGAAAAAGAGGGAGATTATCCAAGTCAGGAGAGAATGGATAGGAAAGCCAGAAACTGCAGAAGGGCTGGAGAAACGGAAGGCCACACAGAGAAAGGGACTCTGCAGTCTGGGAAGCAGCCTCTGCTCCCCACAGGGGACCGACCTCCCTGTCACAGAAAAAGCCTGGAGGGGGCAGAGTGCTCAAGGCTCCCAGGCTGCAAGCACTGCACACTAGCTCAGGGTTGCCGTGACCTGCAAAGACAGCAGGAGGTCACCCTCTAAAGTGGCTCCCTGGACAGCAGGGCTAGAGAAGATGTCCACTCGCAGCACCTATCATGCTTGAATGTGGTCTGTGAGGATCCGTTTCAGGAGGGGTTTCATTGCTTAAGACTGAGCTACAAAACAACTATGAGAATTTCACTTCAACACTCTTGACATCACCCTAACACGAGCTTGGGTGGGAGACAGCCAAGGAGACAGTCAGCAGGCACTCAGGGGCAGGCATAGACTCACTGTGAAGTTTACCCTACACCAGGGAATGACACAGCGGTCCCACCACGATCTGAGAAGCAGGCCTGCAGTGTGCGACCTTCAGAAAGGCCTGGATATGACAGATCAGCAGACCCCTTGGTACCCCCACCCTGCACTCCCTACACCCAGCCTGGGTCTCAGCCGTCTCTTTTACTTGCCCATCTGCCAGTATACGTAGGGATGCACCTTGGCTTGCACAGTTTACAGGCAGTAAAGCTGGGTGGAGAAGGCTGTGACCGAAGGTTCACAGAGAATCACAGAGACTAGAAGTAGCTGGCATGAATATAACCTCACGGCACACATCACTGACCAACCACGCAGCAGGGCAGGTAGCGCAGGGCTCAGCACTCACACACCAAGCAAAATTGCTCTGAGCAGTGACTCACTACCCCTCTCCCACACTCGGTGGGGTTCAGTATTGCAGATCTGAGGAAAAAAAAACACAAATTTAAGAACACAGGAAATTTTTGGGACCCGTTTTTCTTTTACTATATGTACTTTTTAAAATTTTATTTGGTTTGGGTTATTTTTGCTTTTTATTTTGTCTTCCTCTACTTATTTTGTTCTCTGTTTTTCTCCCTTCTTTTTTTGTATAAATTTTATAAAATTCTAATAATTTTCTTTCACTCCCTAATAGAATCATTTATCTTATACTTTCCAGTGTCTTATCTTCCTTGTTTCTCTAAATCTTACTCATTTGACATCACAGTCAAAGCACTCAAATTTCACAGGAAGGATAGAATCTTAACAGGTATTAGACAAAAGCAACAAATCACTTATAAAGGCAAAGTCATAAAAATTGCAGCAGACTTCTCACCACGAACCAAAATGATCAGAAGAACTTGAAGCAAAATGTTTTAATTCCTATAACAAAACAAATACTAACCCAGCCTAATATATCTAGTAAATCTACCTTTCAAAATTGACAGAAAAAAAGTAATTCAAGAAATTCATAAGCTAAGCATAGCACTGTAGAAAATTCATGGGGATATCCTGAAGGGAAACCATGTAGCAATAAGTACCCCAAAGTCTAATGGAATGAGTGTACCAGGAAGGAGGAGAAATTATGAAGAAGGGAAGAAAATAACAGAAAACAGAAACAGGGAAATAACGCAAGGACAGGAATAAGCCAGTAGCTTTCAGTGATAATGCTCAGAGTAAGCAGTTGCAATTTCCCAGGCAAAGATGCAGATTGTTAGATTTGATAAAAATCTAAAGCCCGGTGGCCATATATATATTTTAATTTTAAAAAAATACAATAAAAATGGAAATAATATCCTATGAAAAAGGACCCTGAATTCTCATAGAAGTGGCGTTCTTATCATTCTTATTTTAAGAAAGAGTGGACTTTAAGCCAAAGCTAACTAGAAGTATCAAAGAGCTTATTGGTTAGAAACAATTCAGGAGGAGAAGAGAACAATTATAAATACACACTGAGTATCAATGCATCACACTGCAAAAAGAAATACTAAGGGATGTAAAAGATCAGATAAATTTCAACAAAATTATATTTGGAGACCTTAATGCCCTACTGTCACAAATAGATCATCTATGCAAAAAGAAAACTCATGACAAAAATATCAGATTTGAAATATACCTGCAAACATATAGACTAAATATATACCTAAAGAGTATTACACCCCAAAACAATAGGATACACATTCTCAGCATCACATAGAACTCCATTCAAAAGAGACCATGTAGTAAGACATAAAGCTTATATGAATGAACCCAAAGTAATAAAAATTGTACTATGCATCATATAATAGTGTAGTGAAACTATGTCAATAAAAACACCATAGAAGTTATACACATGAAGATTAAATAATACACTATTAAATAATCAATGGGTCACAGAAGAAATTAAACACTTCACATTCAAAAGGTGATGTGCATAAAACATCCCAAAACATCTGGGAAACAGTGAAAGCAATCTTAAGAAGGAAGTTAATACCTATATATTCCCACTGCAGAAAAACAAAGACCAAAAAATAACCTAATGTTGAGATCTTACAGACACAGAAACAACCCAGATATAAAGATAGTACAAGGAAGGAAATCACAAAGATCAGAGAAAAAATTGATAAAATTGAGAATAAAAGGACAGTAAAACGAATATATAAAGAGCTGATTCTTCAAAACATTAAAAAAGTAGACAAACTCTTAGCCAATCTTACCAGATAAAGGAAAGACCCCGACAACACAATTAGAAATGGAAAAAGGAGAAACAACGACAGATACCGTGGAAATCCAGATTGCTGGGAACTATTTCAAAACCTCTCCTTCAATAAATTGAAGGATACAGGCAATGGATAGATTCCTACATACATATAAATTACTGAAAGCTAAACCTAGAAGATCTAAAACCTCCAAATAATCCAATTCCAGGCAATGAAATTGAGGCTGAAATAAAAACCTGCCAAGTAAGAAAGTCTCAAAGCATTTACCACTGAATTCTATAAGAACTTCAGGTATGATCTAACTGCAATATTCTTCAGACTCTTTCATACAATAGAAATGGGAGTAGAACTTCCAATCTAATTCCTGGAAATTAGCATTATCTTGATTCCATAACCAGACAACAACTCAAATACAAAAACAAAAACAAAGAAAAAGTCCAGTGATTTTAATGAACATATATGCAAAGATTCTGAAAGAGATATTTAGAAAGAATGCAGCAAATCATTAACAAAGTTATATAATATGACCTAGTAGGCTTCATACCACGATAAAAGGATACTTCAACAGGAACAAATAAATGTAAAATATCAGGTAAACAGAAGCAATGGCAAAAATAACATAATCATCTGAGTAATTGAACAAAAAGCCTTTGATAAAAACTGATACATATTCATGAAAAAATTTAGAAGAAAATACTTTTGGAATAAGTATATTTCAATCTGATAAAAGCTATATATGATGAAACTGTGGCAAACATCTTATGAAATGGTATACAGAAAACTTACCCTTTAAAATCAAGAAATAGAAAAAGATGTAGACTATCATCATTTTTGTTCATTATTGTATTAGAAACATTAGCAAATCAATAAGAAGATGTCAAATTAACTTTATTCGCACATGACGTATTCTTTTAAATAGATGACACAAAATATTCTACCAAAAGAAGGCTAAAACTAATAAATGGTTTCAGAAAGGTAGCTCAAAAATTAACACTTCTATAAAACAATAATGAGTCCACTGAGATAGATATTAATAAAAAATACCATTCATAGTAGCATTACGAAGAAATAAACAGAAATGAACCAGCAAGAACTCTATAAATTTTACCATAAAAACCACAACACCACAATAAAGGAAATTCAAGAAAACATCAGAAAATTGTATGACAGTCCCTATTCCAGGGGGACGTAAGAAATGTGGTAAAAATGGCCATATTCTCAAAATGGATGTATAGATTTATTGTATTCTCGATCAAAATACCAACAGCATTTGCCATAGGACTGGAGAAAACCATCCTGAAATCCATTGGGAACCAAAAGAATCCCAAAATATTGACAGAAATCCTGAGAAACAAAAGCAGAGCAGGACGCGTGACAGCCCCAGACTGCAGTAGCTATCGCAAGGCTTCATTGATAACAACAGCGTAGTATGTGCACAAAAACAGATAGGTGAACCAGATAGGCGGCAGACTGGTGCAGTAGAACAGAGGGTGCAGGAACAACCCCAGGAATATTAAGCTGCCTGATCATTGACAAAGTGGTCAGAAACATGCGCTGCAGACAGGAGAGACTCTTTACCAGGTGGTGCTGGGAGGACTGGCCATACACTTGAAGGTTGTATTTCAAGATGCATCACAGCACATCTCGAGACCGTAACATTTAGAGAAATAATCCAGATCCTGAAGCTTAGATATCACATGGTTTCTCTTATGAGTAAACCAAAAATTTAAAGAGCAAAATCAAAGAGAAAAAGATAGCAGGAACCAGGGAGAGAGAGCTTTGCAGATGAGCAGAGGATCATAGATAGAGAGACCAAGCTGGGAAGAAACAGGGTGGAGCAGTAACAGGGCCCGAATGTGGGCACATCCCCCCCGCTCCAGAGTGAGTGTCCATATGGATCGCAAACTGTGCTGCTACCGTGAAAAGATGATTAACAAATAAAAAATGCAAAATGTTCTACAACATGACTTGATGGACCTCCTTTGCTGCAAACTTGGGGAGCCTTTGGGGTGTTTGTGGGGTCACAAATAAATCTACATGCCCCATGCTACTACAACAGGAAAATGCAAAGATGGATTGGGATTATCTGCATGATTTCTTTTAAATGAATATTTGATCAGTTCATAAATTGAGCTGATAATCACAGAATAAAAGGAATACCTGAGTGAATGGTGGAAAAGAGTTCAAGTAATTTGTTTCATTTATAATTAATGAAGTAGTTGAAATATTTTGAAGTGTTTTTAAGTCTGGTCAGATTTTTGCATCTTACATTTGTTAGCATCTTAGGCTTATTAGCTGATTGAACTGTGTGTTGCACTAAGGAGCCCCAGGGATGAAGCCACAAACCAAGTGCACCTGGCTGACTCTCCTGTCAGATGTCCTGCGGTGAGAGCTCACATTTCAGTGGTATTCTCCACTTGCCCAGAAACCTCTATCTTCTTTACTGGATGCAGGAATATTTGACTGATTCCTCCTCCTTCAGGGGGAGGAGAGCAGACTCTTTCCTCTGCTGCGTCTCTCTGTGGGTGGTCATGGTTACCATGGCAACCATTCCTATGCTAAACGCAAGCTTTTAAAGTGTGATGCCAGGTCAATGTCACTGGAAGGTGTGCAGCAAATGTTTGCTACAATAATCTTGACTCCATTTTTCAAAACTGAGACTGCACACTGAGCCCACCGTGTAAGAATGTGCTAAAACTTCAAAGAGAAAAAGGACAGTGAAATAAGAAGCAAAATCCAGCCACAAGGAAATTCCAAGTAAAAGCTGTTCTGCATGTATTATGTGGTTGTATTCTGTCTGCTTTAGGTACAAACTAATGCACTTGTGTTTCTTAAGAAAAATGCAGAACAAGATATGTAATGAAGCCAAACTAGTTTCATCAAACTACACTTGTCCTAATATGAACAAGACAGATTTAATGACAGGGAAGAGGTCTTCAGCTGCTCTGAAGCAGGGTGCTGGGGCTAGAGAGGGATTCTGCCCTGTGCTCCCTCTTGGGTTTCCAGCTGCATTTCCAATTTAACTGCAAGGCCTGCAGGCCTGGCTCTGGGAACTACTGCCTGTACAGTATCCTGTTCAGGCCCTTCCACTTCTTACACCCCATTAAATTGGGAAACAATTCTGACCAAGTGACAGGTGAGAAGGAAAACATTGCAGGAGAAATAATTCCCTAAAAGGGAAATTTACCAAATGTAAAGAAATGAAATATTAATCTGTAAAATGATGCTATTTTAACCATGTCTCTTAAGGTTCAATTTTTATGGTGCTATTTTGTACTTTGAAGAACATGGTTACATACAAACAAAAAAACAAGATATATGCATATATACAAACACAAGTACATAACACGCTTACCCATACGTGGTTATTCATGCGCACAACACTGATGTATTATGAATAATGTAAGCATTGTGCATATGCATGATATATGTTTATATGTACTTCACTGTACAATTCACTTTGTTTCTCTTGTGTTTGTTTATCTCGGGGCTGGGCATGGAATGCACACCCTGGCACCACAGGCAAAGACATAACATTTAGCCACAGCTCACCAGTTCACCTCTTTAAATGTGCCAAATTTTTCCTTGAAAATCATTGGAACTTTAAAATTACCAGCAAAAGATGGGAAATATGTCATGAACTACTGAATATCCGTTTATACTCTAATTCCTTATTCTTCCTCATCTGAAATTCATATTTCACTGCTGGTGGGAATGCAGATTGGTGCAACCACTGTGGAGAGCAGTTTGGAGATTTCTCAGCAAACTAGGTCTAGAGGTTCCATTCAAATCAGCTATTCCCCTTCTGGGTATTTTCCCAGAAGATCTGAAAACATCATATCACTCTGATATTATGTGCACCCATGTTTATATATAGCAGTGCAATTTGTAATAGCTAAAATGTGGAAGCCACCCAAGTTTCCATCCACAGAAGACTGGATTAAAAAACTGTGGCATTTTTATATAATGGAATATTATTCAGCTATAAAGAAAGACAGTTTTGGGGACTTTGTAGGCAAGTGGTCAAAACTGGAGTCCATACTCATAAGTGAAATAAATCAGTGGTACATGTGCAGGCAACGTATTGTATCACTAGTGTAAGAACCTGAGGGTGGGAATATAAACTAAGAGAGATGAAGGAAATCTGTTCAAAAACAAAGAACAGATTGGACGAGGGAAAGGAGAAAAGAAAGAGGCAAAAAAGTATATATGTATATATGTATATACAAGTTTGCAGGAGGGCTAACATGGTTCTGCTATTGTATCATATCACTTAATGCTAAGGAATAATTGATGACGGGTTATTCGATTAATCCTGTATGTCTGTATGTGTTATCCTGAACACACACTTTGAAGTTACCAATATGCAAAGCAGCAACTATTGTTGGGGTTTTTTTTTGTTGTTTGTTTGTGTTTTGTTTTTCGTTTTTTGTTTTTGTTTTTTTCTGTTGTTGAGATGATTGTTTGACCAATTTCTCATGTCTGTATCTGTGTTCATGTATATACAATTCGAAGATATCAATAGGTAAAGCAACAACCATTGTTGAGTCCATGTCACCTTGTCTGTAAATCAGATTTGATTGTACTATTTCTTATGCTAATTTGTGTCTGTTTGTTAATATGTTTTTGTGCTTTTATTTGTAAATATAAAAAAAAATTGCATAATGAAAAGGGAGGTTCTTAGGTAGATGGAGGAAGATTCCTTCCACAATCATTTGACATCAGCCTTTTTCATGATAATGCTTGAATTACATTTCCTGGAGAAGGTGGATATAAAATAACATTTATAATGGACAGAAAATTGAAGTTTTAGCATTTGAGTCAAACAGTGCTTAAAGTCTAGGGGATATACTTTTTGGATTTTTACATTTTATGCAAAAAATGTATATTCCTTTTGTATTTTATTTCTGAAAAAAGCAAAACTGAAGGGGTGTGGAAAAGACACTTGAGATAATGTCATATAGCAAGGTCAGGCAGAATGAAAATTCCAGTAGATTTAGATTTGGTTTTGTTCCACAAGTTGATTGTGGGGAGAAAATGTCTCAGGCTGTAGAGTCCACGCAACAGACAGCAGGGGGCTCCTGGGTGGAGCAGGTGGACTACACATCTCTCCTTCCTGGGCCTCCCTCAACCACAGGGCTACAGGACCAGCTAGAAAACCAGCAGACAGCAGAGATGTTGAAGGACAAACCTTCTCATTAATGGGAATGCTGCATGAGTTCCTTCTACCTAATACATCTCTGCGAGTGTGAACTTTTCAGGAAGGCATAAATAGGAGATTTTGTGAATAATTCAGTCAGGGCAAAGCAGAAAAAAGCATTCTCCTCAGAGCTGATGTGATCCTGTCTCAGAATCACTGTGCATGACACAGTCTGTGTTTTATTTAACATTTGAGGAGAAAAGTCCACTTGCATAGTTGCCAAAGGTGAACACTGTGCACAGTTCCATGCCTGTGTTTAGGGGACAGAATCTATTCCTGCCCCATGTCAGCTCCAGATTTTGGTCCCTCAGATCCTTTGTGTGGTTCTTCTCTAGCCCTTGGGGTTTCATCACACGCACCTCTTGATCTACTGTCAGCAGGAGACACAGGCGCTCTGCCCGAATGTCTGAGAGCAAATATTTCAGTACTTTCCCCAGTGTCATCACTGGTTATCAGGATTGGAAAATTCTGCAACCCAATCATAATCAGAAGAAAAATACCTTGTATCGCAAGTCATGATTATTTTCCATTCATAATCATTCAGTTTAAAGCCAACGTTGGTACTGTGCATACTGAACCTTGAGTCCAAACAATACCCTCTCTCTAAGCTTTTCAGAGTCTCCAAACACAATGTACCATCCTAAAGAAGACAGATGCTTAATTTTATGTTTGGGTTTTCACACTGCGTAGGCTCTGTTTCTCTTTTATAAGCAAATGGTTTCAATTCAGACTTCCTTCCTTCCTTCCTTCCTTCCTTCCTTCCTTCCTTCCTTCCTTCCTTCCTTCCTTCCTTCCTATTCATTATTTAGGTTGAAAGGAAAACCTCTGAATTTTTTCCAAATAGTTCATCATGGAAAAAGCCAGAGCACATAATATGGGGACACTGCAACTTGGGTAATTTCTCCACCTTGACTTCATAGGACAAGTTGTAAATGTGCATCCAAAGCAGATATAAAGATAAATCACTAGTGTTTCAAAGCAGAAATACAGATACACTTTATTCAAACAGAATGTGATGCTACAGTGCTGTACTCTAAATGCGTATGTGTACAAATTCACAAATGGTCTGGGATATAATAGAAACAGAACAGGCTTCAGCTTGGCCTGCAGTGCTGCACTCAGGATTTGGCAGGCAGACTCCAGAGGCCTTTTAGAGCAAGAGCCTGAGGTTCAGAGCCTGATGCTATGCCAGTAGGCATCAAGAAAATGGAAATAAATGCTAATGCAATTTAGGTTCAAATTATCCTGGCAAATAATTTAAAAAATATAAGTTAGCAAAGGTTGTCAGTGCTGTGGGAAAAACGGAATCATGTCATTTTGTGGGATATAATATGATACAGGTACCGTAAAAAATGTGTTACTTCCTCAAAATTAAACATCTTATTGTGATATGATTCCACAATTGCACTTCTAGTAATACTCAAAGGGATGGAAGGCTGACCAACTGATCTTGCAGAAGGGAGTAAGGGAAATTTATTAGCAAACAAGTGCTTTTTCAATAAGTGGCAGAAGGTTGGTTGCAATAAAAATGTGGACAAAGAGACAGGAAGAAAAATCTCTGTGCCCCCTCAATGCACAATTACTTCCAAAGGAACTAGGGATCTAAACGCAAAGTCATAATCCATAAAAGTTTTAGAAAACACAGTGGGGGAGGAAATCTAGGTTTATTTTGGTGTGCTTTAATACTTACATGCAATTCTAATGAAAACTTCATGGAAGAAAGAATTGATAAACAGAATTTCCTCATAATTAAAATGTGATGTATGCAAGACTCGATTGTACAATGGTAAAGAGCATTGATGAAGAACTTGTGTCCAAAATCAAGAATGATATTTTGAAATCACCAAAAAGAAAAAACAAGTAAGATATCTGGAAAACTCTTTTCTAAACAAGATATGCAAATGAAATAAGCACTTGAAAACTTACCTCCCATCCTTTCGGTAGCGAGGGAACCTCAAAGTAAATACCAAAGTAAATAACAAATACCATGACACTTACTGCAGTGCATCCAGTCCTAAAATGAAAATGTCAAGCTGCTGACTTGCTCAGCTGGAGGAACTTACTCTTGATGGGTGGGAACCAACATGGTAAAATAGTATGCCAGACAGTGCAACAGCGTTTGCAAAGCTAGTCCTTGTCAAACAGCACAACCTAGCAAAAGTGTTCTAGGGATTTACCCAACAAATGTGAAAACAAGGGTGGAAGTGAGGATGAGCACTGATTACTGAGAGACAAGTTCATGGGAGCAAGAAGCTCTGCTGTGCCATTGTCCAGTTGGGCAGCTGTAGATACAGCACTGCCCTGAATATTTCACAAAGCTGGAAGAAAGAAGTTTGAATGTTTTCACCCTAACAACATGAAAATTTCTTGAGAATGTACACAAATTTGCTCTGATTTAAACACCACACAGTGAATTGTGACATCACATGGCACCCCTAAAATATGTCCAATTATAGTTCGTTTAAGTATCAAGTAAAAAGAATTCAAAATGAAATAAAGTTGACCAAAATACAATATTCCCCAGAAAAAAAAATCATCCTGAGAACTGTTACAGCCGCTTCATTCATATCTGCCTCATACTGAAAAGAAGGATGTGATTCAATAGGTGAGTGGATAAGCAAACTCTGGCACAAACACAGAGTAGAACATTCCGTACAATTATACTTCTTGTCTTCTGAAAGATAATGACATCTTCCTGTTCTCTGGAATGCCCAACTTGGTGTTGAGAGGTTCACTCAAATTTTCAAGTTTATTAAACTTGACACACAGTCCTTTGTTCCCATGTCTACCTTTCTTCTTAGGATATCTTGATGTTATTTTAGGAAATGATAGGATTCGTGCTAAGAGTATAATCACAGATGAGGATTTTTCAGTCTTCTCTGTTCCCTGAGGGCTTTTTTAAAATAGTCATTTCCTTATTTTTTTGTTACTTGCCAGAGTTGACTTGGAGACTTCTTCCATTGGTCCCCATAGTGGGAGTGTGACCCTGTTTGAGAGTGACAGCACAAACACTGTGATGAGAAAATCTGCGTGTTGCCAGGACTTCATCTGTGGGGGACCCAGAAAGCAGCTGGTCATTTAACTGGGGCCCACTTTTCAGGAGCAGATATGGTTTCCAATTCATCCCCTGGTAAGTTGAATACAAATCTGTTTTTCCTGATGGCACCTCCCTGGGCTCTCTGTATGGGGCTCTCTCTACCACACGAGTCAGCGTTGCCATCCTCCCATCTCTTCTTGAGGGCATCTCTGATCTCTTCTCAGGGCATCTCTTCTTGACCGTCAGTAACACCTCACAAACCTGCATCCACAGCCAGAGTCACCCAGACCCTCTGCCTTGTTATCACTGGCTGTCACCAGACTTGTGCTTTGCTGCCAGTCTTCTCAGATATGGGTTGGCTGTGGCCAACATCTTGCTAAAATATTGGATGGCATGAGTTCATTAACTTGTACTGGATCCAACACACTGTCCACTTTTGCAGACAGAAACACTGGAGAAGAAGTCAACATGAAGATTCAAAGTCTCATATCTGATCAATGTTGACCATGACAGCATGGCAGGTGGGGCAAGGAAGAGTCTGCTTTGCCAGCAGGCACAGGACTGCCATGAAGGGTTTCTCCAGAAAATGGAATTACAGCCACAGCACGATGGGCTGACAAAGACAGAAGGGAAACCCTCAACATTTTCTCAACCCTGTCAAATCCAGCCCCACTCCCTTCAAACTCACAACACAGAGCACAGCTCAGCAAGGGCTCAATCCCCGACCACCAGTAGTGCCAGGCTCAGTTCAGCAGTCCTCATCACGCAGCCACAGGTCTCGGGAACCAGTGACCATACCCTGTCTCAACCTCTTATCCCCCACCCCCCACCGACACACATGCAAATCACACTGGGCGCTGGCAGAAGAAATCTCATTCCCCAGCAGGGCCAGTGTGGAGGTCTCTGACCTGCAGGAAACATGAACACAATGTGGACCCTTCTGTGCCTGATGGCTGCTCCTCTGGGTGAGAGTTCTGCGGTGTCTAGTTGTTTAGCGGGACCTGGGCGTGGGAAGGAAAAGCCTCACCATGACTCCTCTAGTCCTCAGGTGTGCTGCCTGATCCAATACCTCGGGAGTCAGGGCCGAGCCTGGCAAAGGCCGCAGAGACCCTGTCCCTCCCCTGCACTTTCACTGGGGACTTTGTCACTAGTTACTACTGGAGTTGGATCCGTCAGCCTCCTGGGAAAGCTCCACAGTGGATGGGCTACTGGGTAGGTAGCTCATACTACAACGCAGCTTTCCAGGGCCGCATCTCCATCACTGCTGACACAGCCAAAAACCAGTTCTCCCTTCAGCTGAGTTCCGAGACCTCCGAAGACACAGGGGTGTATTACTGCGCAAGACACAGTGGGAGGACATCAGTGTGACCCCAGACACAAACCTCCCTGAAGTTCCATTCGTGACCAGCAGGGCGAACCCACGACCACTAAACTCACTTCTCAGCACCAGGGACAACCGAAAGGCTCTAGATCACTAGGTGACCCCACTGCCCGTCGGAGACTGGGGTGACACTCACCACCCATCAAGCCATCCTGGCTCTGTCACCCACATTCCTTCAAACCTGTCACTTAGTCACAGGAATCATTTCTCTCCTTTTGTTACTCTTGATTCCCATGGAGCCTTTTCCCCTCTGGACTCAGCCACAGATCTCTTCACGCTGCAGCTTCACCCGGAAATGTAGTCAGCGATCCTTGTGTTCACGCATACGCAAGTTTGCCTCAGACACCAAATTTATGACCCTCTTCCTGACCTGTTGCATTAAGGTGCCCGGCCCCTCAGTGAGGCCCTTGGAATCTCCCCTGACATCTCTTTCATTCTCACATCCACACACGGTTGGAGCTCCCGCACGGCATTCCCAGTCACAGACGCACTCACGGGGAGAAGCATCTCAAGACCCCGGAAGGGTCCTTGGCCTGAAGGCAAGATGTTGGCCAAGCTAGTTGCTCCAGAAATCTGCATACAGACCCCATCTTCACACCTTTCTCTCTTTCTAGGAGTTGTCCATCTTCCTTAGCATGTGGCCTCCTGCTCCATCTTCAAAGCACAGCATTGTGATCCCTGCTCTGAAAACACCTCCCATTTTCCTCTGGCCTCACCTACTCGTGCCCCTTATGAGGACAGCTGAGATTAAACTGAGGCTCCTTGCATAGCACTGGACTGTAATGTTCCCTTCAAGGGCTTTGCCACGGTCAGGTCATAGGGAGATGGGGGGAGGGGACATGTGGACACGTGAAATGCGACTCCACTGGCCAAGTTGCTTCTCCTTCTCACCTCCTTCCTGTCCAGGCACAACACAAGGCTCTGCACAAGAGCATTGCTCGAACTCAGTTCCAGCCAAAACCATGTACATGGAATTCCTATTATTTGTTTTTGAATATTTGCTATTGTTTCTGTTTTTTTTGTTAACATAGAGCAATGGTTACATTACATTAAATATGGAGCATTCTCTTCCTATCCCCCTTTGGAAGTAATATTATTTATGCCATCCTGAATTTTAAGTGTGCTGTGATTCCCTCACTGAGAGTTTGCATATTTCACTACCTGTGATTGTGCTCCACAGTTTGCCTTTTGAGATATCAGAAAGTTCTTCATTCAAGTTTGTTCAGTTGTTCATTCACTTCTAGTGCTTTGTTGTTGATCTACTTTGAAATGCTAGAGAATTCAGAAGCACTTTGTGGGAAGCCTGTACAGGTTTACTTCCTCTTGTTTGGTGGTTAGACTGTGTAGAATGCTCTTTCCTTTCTCTTGATGTGATTTCTAGTTTCAACACATTGTAGAGATGCAGTGGTCCCTGGGAAGCAGGCATCATGTGGATGGTGTCTTTCTCCTCGTTCCTGGGCTCCCTGTCTTCTTAGGGCATCCCACACGAGTAACAGCTTAGTTTAGTACTGATGCACTACCTGGTGGGTTAAACACTTAGCCCATTTTGTGGGCACCGGGCTCAGCGTTGGGTTTTCTATCCAGTTCAAGCCTTCACTTTGGGAGTATTGTGTTTCCCTTGGTTCATCTCTAAAGCAAACATACAATCTCTGTACAGTTTGAGTGTGTAAACTAATATAAGGAATAACTGGCTCAGTGGGGCTGTTGCACTCTGCAGACAAACTGTGAAACCTTGTGTTATGAAATACAATTTTATCTGTCCATTAAGAGCTAAATTCACTTTCTACAAAGATCCTCTCTGAGATGGAAATCTCAGTTCCAGTGCCACAATCGCATGGCTGTTCCTATCGTGTCTGTATTAAACACACTTCAGAAAAGTCTTCTTTTCAGATTTCACTGTGAATTCAAATATTCTTATCAGTTACATCTATGTCTGGCACACTTTGGGCTCATTTGTTGGGTGAAATTCGCGTAGTATTTCACCCAATGCTCTAGCACGTGTGCTCTAGGAAGCACAACGCCTCCAGGAAGATTCCTTTGGTTGGAAATGAATTACGACAGGAGGTGAGAATGGCACGGAATAGCAAATGCATAAGTACGGCACTAGTGACATCAAACCCATAAGGATATGAAGACCAATTTGGAACCTGCATATGGACATCTATACGATGATCACAGTAACGTGGAGAAATAATAAGAAACAAATATACTAAATTTATTATTTATGGCCGCTAAAATATTTGAGGGAAGATTTTCTGCAAAGTTATTCAGCATAAAGGGACTAATTCCCTTCATGTGGGAAGGAGCACGCGTTCTGGCACACCCGTGAGGAGAGGCTGCTTAGGAGTTGTCACACAAACAGCTCACGTTCCGTAAATCCCACACTAACACTTTACAGCTCCATCACGGGTGACACAGCCAAGCACTAGTTCTTCGTGCAGCTGAGCGCTGTGACCTCTGAGGACACAGCAGTGTTTTCCTGCGCAAGAGACCCAGTGAGAGGACCTCAGTGTAAGCCGGCGTACACCTCCCTGCAGAGGCATTCAGGACCAGTAGAGGGCGCCCATGACCACCAAGCTCAGAAACCAGCTTTAGGAACAAATCGTGTGGCTAGGCAGATAAGATAACCCAGGCCCCTATCCACTGTAGAGCTTTCCCAGGAGGTTTGCAGATCCAACTGCACCAGTAATTACTAGCGCCAGAGCCCCCAGTGACAGTGCAGGGGAGGGACAGGGTCTCCCCGAGCTTCAACAGGTTTTTTCCTGACTCCTGAAGTGTCAGATCAGACACCACATCTGAGGACAAGTACAATCGTGGTGGGTCTTTACCTTGCCACACCTAGGCCCCTAAAACTTCTAGAGACCCCAGGACCTTGACCCAGGAGAGCAGTCACCAGGCACAGAAAAGACCACCTTGTCTGCATGTTGCCTGCAGGATAAAGTCCTCCACAACAGCATAGCTGGTGACAGAAATTTATTCAGACCCAGCCTCAGAAAGACACCCGAGGAAACATATACTGGGAACTCAGAGAATTCCATTACAAAAAGGACTGCAAAATCCATGGTAAGGAAAAAGCTGGTCAATTTCCAAAAGGTATGGTAATTATGACTTCTACACGATATAAAATCAAAGCATCAAAATTTAAGTGTCAAATAGTTAAACACAATATTTCTTCCCATTTATTTTAATGAACTTTGATACATACCACTAGGCAATTCTTTACAAGTTTGCATTATTAAATCATGGATATGATAAACTAATTCCACTTGTGTAACAGATACTCCTCATTGAATCATTGGCTTTATGTTGTGATGTGAATAATAAAAGGGCCTAAAATTTTGCCTAACTAACATATATGATAAACAGCAAAATATTGTTTGTGCAAAGTCAGAAAAACTAGGAACCACAAATTCCTTGTATGAAAACTGCATATTTTCATGTATCATAACATGCCATTGGCACAAAAGATGTCTGAGCTCAGGAACAGGAAATGCCTGTGTGCAGAGCACTGCCCTGACAGCTCTCTGAGCAGGGGGCACCAGAGCATTTACACCACAGTGAGGCGTCAGCAGGAGGCCCCTCTGAAAGCCTGGAGCAGGTGACCTGCAGGCTGAGAAGCCCAGTGTGTGAGGTGCTCCATCGCAAATCTCTAGACAGCGAAACTATTGGTGGGCAACAGCTTATAGCAGTCTGAAGTGGTTTTGGTGTCTTTGCACTATGAATGTAAAGCCACTATTTTCTTCTCTATTTTCAGTTCTCTGAGTTATATCTCTTTCTCCGGTTAGTCTGGCCAAGTTATGTCAAATTCGCAGTTGTTTTGCAATGTGCACTAACTGACATTTCTACTATGACCTTCGGTACTTACGTTCTTCTCCCACTTTTTGCTCCGCTTCCTTCTTGGGCTCTGAGGGGTGAGTTGCACTGTTGGGTTCAGGTGAAGTCCGTCCTTGGTCATGACGGATGCAATTACTGCTCAGACCATCCTTCTTGCCATGCCTTTTTGGGGTTTTGTATGTTTTGGATTTTTTTAAATTTTAATTTGTTTCAGGATTGTTTTAAATTTGTTGTTGTATTTTGTTTTGCTCACTGAGCAAATGGTAACATTAGAGTAGGTTCTCAACTATGAAAGGGATTGTCTAAATTCTATATTTCAAGTGATTGTTCATTTTTACCTGTAATTCATTGTGAATAGAGTTCTCTGATATGACTTTAACATTTTCTCCTTTGTAAGGCTTGTCTGGAGACCTAGCATGTGTTCTGTCTTGAAGAGTGTTACTGATGGTGAGAAAATGTGAATCCTCCCACTCCATTATGTATTCTTCTGTCAGTATGTTAGTTGCACTTAATCTGTAGGCGAAATCTCTCCTGTGTTTCTGTGTGTCTCTCTGTTG